>CM026420.1:27035572-27062250 GCA_014858505.1 Corymbia citriodora subsp. variegata | reverse complement strand
GGTTCGGTTTTTCGGTTTTTCCTAACTTTTTTTTTAAAAAAAAATATCAATTATGGGAACCCCTCTTTTCTCTATTTGTCCTCATTAAAGCATTAAGATGTGCAAGATAACGTCTGCAACCAACAGTAATGCCATAGTTTGGATACATATACTGAAGTAATGCTCATGATATACAACTGATTAAAAGAAACAAAAACTTATTTTCATTAAAGCATAGTTTCTCCCAATTGATCAAACAAGACATCATTAAGAACCATGAAGAAACATAACATCTTTTATCAACAATGTTGAGGCCAATATGACCGGTAAGTCAAGCACGTGGCAAAGTACTTTTCCAGAATAATAGCATATATGTGAAGCAATTAATTACATCCAACTGTAATGGAACAATATCTTCTTCCTACAATTTTTTAATAGACACTGTACATCTTTGCACAAAATTATCAAAAATATGGCAAGAGGTAGAGAAATAAAGTTCTGTAAAATAGAAATTTCTCTAGAGACACATAGTCTAAAGATTAAAAGCAGGACATGATCAAACTGATTGTAACATTAAATGATCAAGAAGTTCTACAACCACCTCATCCCAGACAGTACCAAGAGATTAGTTGGATTCAGTGTATCATCTTTTGCAGACTTAAATAGATTCTCAGAAAATAAAAGAAAGGACAAAGCATACAACATATGGGGAGATCACAAACCTACAGCAACCTCTGCCCTCACCAGTGGGCTGCCATCTAAAACAACACCCAAGAGGCTTGTGATAATGCTAATCTCAGCCCTAGTCTTTCCATCATCATCATATTCTTCATCCCTAGTGACACCATCTGTACTACAGTCAGACCCAACATCAAGCAGGGTACCTAGTGCAAAAACAACAGAGGCCCTGACCTGAAATTAAAAATACAGAATTTAGAAAGCCGATATCATTTACATCATACAACGGGCAGGACGAACCCAAAAGCCGATATCTCTCTCACAGTGCTTGTAGATCATAGAAAACTATGAGTCAAATACCTGAATCGAGCTCAGATTCGGGCTCGATGTTAGGGTTTTGGCTTCGGGAGGACGAACCCAGAAGCGGGATCCGACATGGGTTCGGAGGAGGAAGGTGAGCAGAGCCGGGTGAGGATGACGGACGGGAACCGTTCGGATCGAGCGAGAGACGAAGACGACCAAGTGAGCGAGCGAGTGAGAGAGAGAGACGGAGATGGGTCAAGTCGAAGGTGGAGGTGGAGGCGATCAAGTCAGAGGCGGAGGCCGATCGGCTGGAGACGGAAGTGGAGGCGGAGGTTGATCGCACCGGAGATGGAGGCGGATCGTGACAAAGACGGAGGCAAGAACAACCAAGCACGAGAGATAGACGGAGACTATCGAGAGAGATTTTGAGTCGGAATTTTTTATTTGCTAATTTTTAATTGGTTCAATTCGGTTAACCGATTTGTTTCGGTTAATCGAATTGGATTAGGAGATATAATTTGATTTTTTCGGTTAACCGAACCGGAAACCGAACCGAACCGAAAACGCACGAAATTTTGGTTCGGTTCGGTTTCCGGTTTCCGGTTCGGTTCAATTATTCTAAAAGTTTAAGCTGTTAAATAAATGTGTAATTTAATTTTTAATATTCTATCACACGAAATCATGAAAAGTATATTCGGTAGAACGAGTTACAATGGGATTCAATCCCTCGAGAGACCACAGAATAAATCAAGCCAACATGAAGGGAAGACACTAATTTTTACTAGGTACATTTGTTTTTTGGAAAAGTAACGATTTGGCAAAATATTTTCATGAAAATGATACATTGTATTGCTTACAAACATAGAATAAATAAATAGAACATGTTCACCATCAATGAGAATGTTTATACATAGATTATTGTTGATAACGAAAATATCTCCCATTGCCCAATTTTTCTATGCATACAAAGTAATGTATGTATAAAAATACTTTTCAAATTACTTCATTTTCCACAAAATAAATCCATCTTTGACTCAGTGATTTAAAAATAATTGCAGCTACATATAATGCAAAGACAAAAGGAGCAACTTAATAAGGCAACTGGCGGAAAAGTACCTGTATGCTTGGTGGCCACAGGGAAGTGAACCAGGTAGAGATCCAAGTACTCCAGCTGAAGCTTCTTTAAACTGTCTTTGCATGCCTCAATCACATGCCCGTGATCCGAATTCCACAGCTGCAATTTCATTTATGTTATATCGACTATTTCTTAGCTTTTCCCCTATCGGTTTAAGTACATAATTAGATTCATCATTTTCTTTGGGTTAATATAGAATATGCACACATCTTGAGCTTGACACATCTGGTAAATCCCCGACACGATAACTAAATCGAAATTACGAACCTTTGTGGTGATGAAAATTTCCTCTCTCTTTACGAGCCCGGTGCTAAACGCTTCGGCCAATGCTTCTCCAACTTCTACTTCGTTCTTGTACTTGGCTGCGGGAAAAAAAAAGCGATTAGTTTCATCACTTCATGAGAGTTTTCTTCGTATCTCAAGTTGACATGGCCGCTCAGGGACGTGTATTGTTCCTTAGGAGTTTACGCGTGCTCATTCCGATCAAATCTATTCCACTAGTAGAAATCAAAAAAGAAAGAGATAGTGGGTAGATCTGGGTCATTGAATCAGACTATATCTGCATGCAATGTCAGGCTTCAAGTGTCGTTCCTTTTTTTTTTCTCTCTCTCTCTCAATCCTTTCCTTTTCAGGCTTCAAGGGAGTCCATGTACAATTTTGTTAGGATAAATACACTAGGAGTGCCATAACTTTCGTACGGCGTTCACTTTGGTGCCAAAACTTTTTTTTCGCTCACTTGAGTGCCACAAGTTTTAAAAAACATTCACTTGAGTGCCAATTCTGACGTGGCCGCCGAAAAAGCTGACGTGGCCGCCAGAAAAGCTGACTTGGCCACCGGAAAAGCTGACGTGACGCCGGTGAACAATATTTTAATATATTTTAATATATTTATTAATTTTTTTGATTTTTTTGATTTTTTTTTGTTTTTTTGTTTTTTTTTCTTTAAGGCCGGTGAGGGTCACCGGTGGCCCTCACCAGCCCTAAAAAAACAAAAAAAAAATTGAATTTTTTTAAAAAAGAGTAGAAACGGCGTCGTTTTGCCTGAAAAGTCCACGTCGGCGTCGAAATTTATTAAAAAAAAATATTAAAAAATTTCACGTATGCATTTTGGCACTTAACTGAACGATTTTTGGTTGGAAGTGGCACTTAACTAAACGATTTTAATCCGATGTGGCACTCAAGTGAGCGAAAAAAAGTTTTGGCACTAAAGTGAGCGCCGTACGAAAGTTATGGCACTCCTAGTGTCCTAACCCCCAATTTTGTTTAATACATATCTTTTCCACTGGATTTCCCGTACAAAAATGTACTTGTTTGGGCATTAACTTCTTACGCAATCAGTACAGATGGGGTGGAACGATAGATGATTGGTGTTCTGGTCACCTTCTGTCTCTTTCTTAAATCTCGCAAGTAGAGAGAGAGAGAGAGATTCTTTCTATTGACTCCACGAGAGCGTGCTTCAAATGAAATGCATTATTCAGTAAGGAAAAGCTTCTGGATTTTCACACAAAGCATCAGTACCCAACATACGCGGGAGAATTGCCAAAAAAGTCATAAATCTATTGGAGTTGTGCCAATTCAATCCTAAACCTTTTTTTGACCGATTCAGTCCTAAACCTTTTGGGATTATGTCAATTGAGTCCATCTAGCCAAATTTGGCCGGCCGGAGTTGACGTGGACGCCGGCCGGCGCCGACAACAATATTTTAATAATTTTTTGATATTTTAAATTATTTTTTTGATTTTTTAAATTATTTTTTTGATTTTTTTATTATTTTCTGAATTTTTTATTGATTTTTTAATTTTTCTGTTTCTTTTCTTCTATTTTCTCCCCTCTCCTCCCCTCCCCCCCCGCGGCGACAGTGGCCGGCCACCGCCGACGAGGCTGCCGGCCACTGCGCGAGGGCCGCGAAGCCCTCGCCGGTGACCTCGCCCAGACATGGGGGCCGCCGGCGAGGGTCGTGGCCTCGGCTTCGCCCAGATCTGGGCGAGGCCGGCTACGAGGAGGCGGCTTCGCCCCGATCTGGGCGCTATCGGCGAGGGTCATGGCCTCGGCTTCGCCCAGATCTGGGCGAGGCCGGCCGCGAGGAGGCGGCTTCGCCCCGATCTGGGCGCTACCGGCGAGGGTCGCGGCCCCGGCTTCACCCAGATCTGGACAAGGCCGGCCGCGACGAGGCGGCTTCACCCCGATCTGGGTGCTGGCCACGGCGAGGCGACTTTGCCCAGATTTGGGCGAGGCCGGCCTCGCCATGCCCTGGCCGTGGGCGAAGGCGACCTCACCCACGGCTGGCGAGGCCATGGCGACCTTCGCCCAGGCCCGCCATGGCCTCGCTGGCCGCGGGCGAGGCCGCCTTCGCCCGTGGCCAGGCCATGGCGAGGTCGCCTCGCCCTAGTCTGGGCGAGGCCGCCGGCGAGGGTGGCCTATTTGATGGGGGCCGTGACCCTCGCTGGCCACCGGCGAGGGCTTCGCGGCCCTCGTGCAGTGGCTGGCCACTGCCGCCGGCGAGGGGGGGAGGGGAGGGGAGAAAAACAGAAAATTTTAAAAAAATAAAAAAAAAATTCTGAAAAAATAAAAAAAAATTCGGAAAATAAAAAAATTATTAAAATATTGTCGCCGGTGCTGACCGGCGTCCATGTCAGCTCCGGCCGGCCAAATTTGGCCGGATGGACTCAATTGGCACAATCCCAAAAGGTTTAAGACTGAATCGGTCAAAAAAAAAGGTTTATGACTAAATTGGCACAACCCCAATAGGTTTAGGACTTTTTTGGCAATTCTCCCCAACATGCGCCCATGTGCACAGCGAAACACAGACAATATGTAGTACCTGCACAGTCGAAATGGCAATAGCCAATCTTGATGGCGTGAAAGAGGAGATCTTTGACGTCCTTGCCTTCCATGCGAAAGAGGCCGAGACCAACGGTCGGCATTGTGAAGCCATTGTTCAGGGTGATCTCCTTTGAGAAATCACAGTTGAGGGCCACTGGCATTGAGAAGCCATTCCTGAGATTGGGTGCCATTTTCTCTCTTTTAACTTCAACCACACTGCTCTTCAGCTGTCGGCAAGGCTTCTCTCTTATTTGCAGTTGCAGATGGCTTGAACTCCTCTACATATATATATATCTGCACGACGGCAACTGCATAGGCCCCCACTTGGCAGACAATGTACATCGATACATGTATTGTTTATCACCATGGTGATATATTGATGTGGTGTGACTTAATCAGTCTAAATATTATTGTTTATAAAGCATATTTAAGATCATCAAACGTAAAAATACTTACTTGGGCATTCAATTCTATTTTAGAGTAAAAATCCGGTTGCTTCATTATGACAATCTATGATCTTATATTGGCATAGTCTCTATGGACCAAAAATCTTAAGCTTGATTCTAATATGGATTGTGTTTTTTACTTCCATTCTTAATAAAAGGAAAAGTTCTTTCAATCAGTCTTTTCAATTGTAGGGTTACAAATATAAATTTAAACCGCTCTCGTTTTTGTCAAGTTTATACGTAGATGGTGTCCATATTTGTAAAACTCCAATTAGAAGCCAAGAGGCTAGAGGAAGTTTCCTCCAATCAGATTCGCTGATGAGGAATGAAGGAAAATATAATCTTTATAATATGGTCTTAAAAGCTAAATTCAACTTTTTCATGCCTCCAATTAGATTTCATTGCGTGGATAGTTTCTTGTTTATTTTATTCACCATTCCTTACCTCCACGTGTTTCACGTGATGAAAAGATCTCATTCTGATTTGCCTTAATAATTTTTTATTGATAATCCATGTGATAATTCTTGTTTATTTCATGTTACGAAAAAATTTCCTTCAATATTTCATGAGGTTGATAATTTCTTGTTTTGTGTTTCAAGATGAAAGGTTTTCATTCTGATTTGCCTCTACTTTCGTTTTTTGTTTTTTTGTTTATAATTCATGTGATAATTTCTCGTTTAATTCATGTGATAAAAGGATTCATTCCATATTTCATTATGTAGATAATTTCTTGTTTATTTCATTCTTGATTCCTTATATCCATGTGTCTCATGTGATGAAAGGATTTGATTCTGATTTGCCTCTAATAATTTTCTTTTCTCGATAATCCAAGGGCATTCGGCTTAAATCCATGGAATGCGTTGCAAGCTCCGCAAACCGAGTAAGTCTGGTGGTCGGTAGGTAGGCTCGTGGTCAGTAGGCTAGTGGTGGTCGAGTGGACACGTGATCACCTTCCAACGGTCCATGAGAGGAGACAGTAGACGTCACCGTTCAAGGACGGGTTGGATGAGGCCTCGTAGCATCACGGTTCACGAACGGGTTGGACGAGACCTCGCGCCGTCATGGTTCACGAATGGGTTAGACGAGACATCGCGACGTCACGGTTCACGGACGGGTTGGACAAGACATCGCCACATCACGGTTCACGGACGGGTTAGACAAGACATTGCGACGTCATAGTTCACGGACGAATTGGACGAGATCTCACAACATCACGTAAAAGTATTTTGAATTCCCTTTATAATATTTTTTAATAAAAAAACCCGAAACCCGAACCTGACCCGACCCGACCCGAACCGATCCGTTTTTTTTTTGTTTCATGTTTTATGCATTTCAGGTCGGGTCGGATCAAATGACATGACCCTTATTGTTCGGGTCGGGTCGGGTAACATCAAGACCCGACCCGTTGACACCCCTAGTAGACGGGGGTGTAGGGCAGGCGATCCTCCCCCCAGTGCACACCAATTATGACAAGAAGGACGTTTGGCCAGTCTGATCAAACCACGTGCAGTCGCAACCACATGACATTGTTGGAATTGCAAGAGGCCAGCGAGTACGCCAACCATCGCAGGGGAAATCTGTACGTGTTGGAAACTGTAGAAATGTCAAAATGGGTCATAAATCTATATTATGACTCACTTTTAGTTAAATGGGTTAAATATGGATCAAGTGAAAGCTAAATATGGGTCAAATATGGGTCAAGTGAAAATTGAATATGGGTCAAATATGGGTCAAGTAAAAATTAAATATTTGTCAAATATGAGTTAAGTAAAAGTTAAATATATGTCAAATATGAGTTGAGTGAGTCATTTAACATAGAACTTCAAGTGAGTTTGGGTTTATCTACAATAATAATGGCTTTTAGCAATACGGGTCGGGTCGGGGTTGGGTACGGGTCGGGTGTGGGTCGGGTCGGGTATGTGTCATTAGATTTATATTACATGAATTTGGGTCAATATGGGTCAGACCATTTTCAACCCAACCCAAATCCAACTCGACCCACCCATTTGACGGGTCTAATGGAAAGTCGAGGACAAAGCGACAGGTTGGTAGCGTCCAAGGGAAAGTACGTCGTCAATATCATAGAGGGAAAGTATCAACATATGGCAATGAGTAAAACCAAATTGTTGAGTACGTGAAGACCATTTATGGAAATAGGGTTGATCTCATTAGAAATTTGAAGGGACTTGGATTAATATCATAAAAAAAATTAAATTAATATATATATGATAAATTTATCTTAAATTAATTTTTATCACAAAAAGCCCCACGGTGATACACTTGTGACAAATTTACCTTAAATGGCCACAAAAAATTCATAATTGTTATATTTGTGACAAATTTATTTCGAATTAAATTTTTGACAAACAAAATCCCAAACTAGTACAATTTTGACAAATTTATCATTCGTTAAATTGGATTAATACCGTAAAAAACTACAAAACTAGTACTAAAACCAATATAAGGTAAATTTGTCAAAAGCGAATCAATTTGGGGTATTACAAATATATTGGTGTGAGGTTTTTAATTGTATTAAACCGTTATTTAAATATTAAAGATCCCACTTTTAAATGTCGGCAAGACTCTATGTTCGTACTTCTTAATTAGAAAAAATGGAAAAATTACAAAAACCGTTCTTGTAGTATTAGTCGAATCCAATTTTGGCCCTTGTACCAATATCCTTATAATTTAGTCCCCCAATTTATTTCCAGCAATATTTAGGAAAAATCTTCATTATTCTACCAAAAAATAGATAGAATATGCTGAGTCAACACTAGCAAATCGACATGTGACGCCTACATGTAAAAGTTTCTAAAAAAATTACACAATTGGTCCATACGCTTTTGGTAATGTTCAACTTTAGTCCTTGTACTTTGTTTTACTGGCAAAACTAGTTATTGTATTTTTTTCAACAAAAGCTCAATTTCTTTCATCACTTCTCAATCCAAAATCTTATGGAAATGTCAAGTTATACCAAGTATTAATTGGTGGCTCTTACATTTACAAGTTTGTCCAATCTTATTGATTTTTTTATTATTGAATGTCATTGTATGTGAGTCTTTACAATCTATATGGTGTGGAGTTGCTAATGGCACTATAGTTTGAAGGCTTCTTATAAACTATCTTGATATTTTCATTATAAGATAGCGAGGGTAGAAAAACATTAGGAGTACCACTAGGGGTGTGAAAAAGACCCGAGCCGAGCCGACCCGGCCCGGCCCGACCCGACCCGACCCGACCCGACCCGGCCCGACCCGACCCGACCCGACCCGACCCGGCCCGACCCGACCCGACCCGACCCGGCCCGACCCGACCCGACCCGACCCGACCCGGCCCGACCCGACCCGGCCCGGCCCGGCCCGACCCGACCCTAAACTTAGGGTATTTTCCGATACCGGCTCCATACTCGGACCGGACCCGAAAATACCCTAAATTTAGGGTCGGGTCGGGTCAAAACGGGTCGCACGCAAACCTTTTTGACACTGGTACCGTCCGTGCGTTTTGGTCCTCATCCGTTGAGAGAAAATGGTAAAGTAGGATAAAATAAACAAAAGAAAAGAAGTTTTTATCTCTCTCTGTATGTTTTGGCTCTCAACTCTCTAGAGTTTTTGAGCTAAACAAGAAATTGAAACCAAACTTATAAAGGGTCACGCTCTGACCCGACCCGACCCGACCCTTTTGTTTGGGTCTAATGCATTTCGGGTCGGGTCGGGTCGGGCCAAAGAATGACCCTGTAGGATTAGGGTCGGGTTAGGTAACATCAAAACCCGACTCAACCCGACCCATTGACACCCCTAAGTACCACAACTATCGTACAATGCTCACTTTAGTGCCAAAACTTTTTATTCATTTACTCAAGTGCCATAAGTTTGAAAAATTATTTACTTGAGTACCACTATCGATTTGCCTACCGAAAAAGCTTACAAGGCTACTGGAAAGCTTACGCAGCCGCCAATGAATAATATTTTAATATATGAATTGATTTTTTGAATTTTTTTTTGAATTTTTTTTGAATTTTTTGCTAGGGTAGGCGAGGGCCATCATTGACCCTCCCTAGCCGTTAAACCCTCCCCAAATTGGGTGAGGGCCACCTCACCGTCGATTGTGAAGGCCCTAGGCAAAGCCAGCCTCCCCAACGGCTGGCCAAGGTCGTCGTGGCCTTACCTAGGGCCTTTGCAACTAAATTTGAGTGAGGGTTACCTGGCTCCTACCATAGCCACTGTGGGTGAGGCCATCAAGTCCTTGTCGACTACTGGCAAAGCTGTAACGGCCCGTGCTAGCTTTGGGCGGCCCTCACAACCCACCACCCAAAGTTGGTAAGGACCTTTGCAACCTTGCCAATGGTTGACGAGGACCAAACGGCCTCACCCATGGCAGCTACGGCGAGGGCCAAGCGGCCCTCGCCCAAATTTGGCCACAAAGGCCCTGGGCAAGGCCGCAACAACCCTCGCAAGCCATAGGGGAGGCCGTGACGGCCTCGCCCACGGCCTTCGCGGCCAACAACGAGGCAGCCCTCCCCCAATTTGAGTGAGGGTTCCACGGCCAAAGAGGGTTAATAGTGGCCCTCGCTAGCCCAAGAAATAAAAAACAAAAAGAATTCAAAAAAATTAATTAAAATATTATCCGCCAGCGACTACATCAGCTTTCCAATAGCCATGTCAGTTTTTCTGGTGGGCAAATTGGAACTGGCACTCAAATGAACATTTTTTTGCAAACTTGTGACATTTAAGTGAGTAAAAAAAAAATTTGATACCAAAGTGAGCGTCATACGAAAGTTATTGCACTCTTAATATTCTTCTGGCGATAGAGAGAATGAGCAATGGTTAAATTATTTAGAAATAACATTTTCCCCCTAAAAGAAGTCCTAGATACTTCTATATGGATCTATATTCAAGATGTGGATGTTAAATTATTGCATATGATGGAATTAATCCTAACGGGGCTATCAATCAGATTATGCATACCTAAAAGGATAGGAATCATTAATTAATAATTTGCTTCAAATTGACATTTTCATAAGATTCTTGATAAAGATGAGATAAAAGAAATTAAGTTTTTATTGAAAAATAATTTGCGAACTAGTTTTATAACTAAAACAAAATACAATGACTAAAATGAAACATTCTTATAAGTATCAGAACTAAAAGTGAAACTTTTTTAGAAACTCGTACACTTAGGCTCCACGTGTCGATTTGCTAGCGTTGACTCAGCATACTCCGTTCACATTTAGACAAAAAAAGATGAATGTTGAACTTTATCCCTAACTTCTTGTTGGAGATAAGTCGGAGGTCTAAATGTGTCGGGAGTATAGTGCAGGGACCAAAACTGAATTCATATGACAGTACGAAGACGAGTTTCATGACACGAGCAATTCAATAAGTGAATTATAACATGTATAATATCTTAGGACCTTGCATACGGTGATATGAAAATGTGATTTCCTCATTGAATTTTGTTTCATGAATGAACCTATAACGTCAAAAACATAAACCAAATGATGGACGGGGTTGCTCATGTCGGAGAAGGTTATAACACGAGTGATTCGACAAATCTGGATTTTTCTATCCACTCTGTGGCAATTGCATAAGAGTCCACGAGAAGAAAGATGATGATGGAACAAAATAAATAAATAAAGAAATAAATACAAGAACTCAATTATTCACATTATGGAGATGTGGGGTCATGAAATGGGAAGATTTCGTAACGTACAGAACTTTTAGTCCAATATCACTCTCGCGAATGATGATAACACCTCACAGATCTTAAGGTGGTTAGCGATTGGCCCTCGCCTCCCTAGATTTGAATTTTACTTAAATTCCAATAATTAAGGAACCAAATTCTTAAAATTCATTAACAAGTGTCCCAAAACATGGAGTTATCGATCTGTCATCGAGATGATGCGTCATATTATTTGATAAAAAAATGGTTATTTGCACTCCTGAGATCTCACAAGATCGGTATAATCTGACGAACCAATTTGACTTAATAAAATAAAGAATGACAAATAGAGAAAGAAATCGTTGGAAGATATGCACTAGCCACAAAACAACTTGGGTTGTATATTCCCCGGCCACCGTCATGGACGGCAACCGGCCGAAGAAAAAATAGAAAATAGAAAAGACAAAAGACAAAAAATAATAATAATTAAAAACTCAATATTTAAAAAATAAAAATAAAAATATTAAAAGGAGCATACGGAGGAAATTTTAACCATATTTCTCATACCAAATGGAAAAAATATTTTTTAATTTATTTTCTGAAATTAGGCAAAAACTAGAAATATTATAATTTTCTTGAAAAAATACTTCTTAAAAAATATTTTCCACGAAACAAATGAAGGCACATATGATTTATCCACTAGATTTGTATTGCATGAAAATTTTTTAGCAATATTATTTAAAAAAAATGAGAAATAAGCTTTCTTAAGTTTAATTAAATAAGCCAGGTATAGGTTGGGAATTAATCAAGAATTTTGCATCACAATAAAATGATGGGTAATTGGGTTGATTTGGGTTGGGCCATTTATGACCTGACCCACCCGTTTGACAGATCAAATTTTTAGACTTTGTCTTAAATACATTAAATTCCCACTAGGAAACTTTAGGAATTGTTTTGTACTTCGATTATTGTAGGATTATTCTACCACTACAAAGATACTTAGATTGATCTACTTGAGGCTCTTGATCTTGGTGGGTCGGTGTTTGCTCAATTAACTTAAATTTTGATGCTTAAGTTTTTTTTTTGTCTATCCTACTCTAACTCTCAACTCATTCTCAAACTTTTGCACTACACTTTTTTTAGAACGTGGGAATCGAAAGTCACACTTGAAGCCGATCATCCCCACCCAAAATCCCATTTAGAAGATGGGAATTTGAATCCCGCACCTCTCCCTTCATGTAAAAAAGGTGGCCATTGGGACAAACTCCAGTAGTTTGTTAAGTTTTGTTGAGCTAGGGTGATTTCTTGTCTAAATCAAAACCTTTTCTACATGCCTAGAAGGTGCTTGAAATAATAATCAAAGGCCACGTTTGGTAATTAGGATAAAATTCAAGATATAATAAAATTTATCATATCCTGCATTTAGTGTCTGCTTAAAATAGGATAAAATCGATATAAGGGGATATAGGTTGGATAAAAATTATCCACGGGAGAGGTGGGAGAAGTGTTAATAAGATTTCCAATATTTATAATATGAAAGTTATTTTTCTCGAATAAAAAACTTCTTAAATTAACAAAATTAAAATTACATTTTTGATAAATATGATATGTGAATTATAATATAAGAAATTCAAAATAACAAAAAAATAATAATGTAGTTTCTCTAATTTAATCTTATTTTTATTTATATATTGGAATTTAATTCTATATTATAATATAAATTCAAGGGAAAAATTCAAATAAGGACTTGAAGTGTTTTCATTTTCTCAACTAATGACTTAAAGTGGCCATATCAATCTAAAAAAAGCCTAACCTCTTTAGACAAACGGCATTTTCGTCTTTTACTTTATAATTTTTTTTCTTTTTCTTTCTTTTTTCTTTTTCCCTCTTCCCTCTAACCATGGTATAGAGAAGCTAGACTTAGGTGAGGACCACCCTCGCCAACGTCAAGTGAGAGCATTCCCCACTAGATCTGGTGAAGGCAACCCTCGCCAGCCTAGGCAAGGGCAAGGGTAGCCCTCGCTAGTGTCGGGCGAGGGCTGGCCTTGCCTACCCAAGTGAGGGTGAACTTTGCTAGCCATCAACAACAATGGCCAAGGGAGGAAAAAGGCAAAAGGAAAAGAAAAAGAAATAAAAGGAAGGAAAAAATCAAAAAATTTGAAAAATATGGTTTGAATATTTTTTTTACTAAAGTACCCCTTCTCCGATGGTTGGAATAGTCATTGGTCAGCCAAAGGCCCTTATTTGAGACAATTTGGCCATTTTAAATCCTTATTTGAAATAATGTCCATTTTGGGCTTTTATTTGAGAAAACGATGGCATTTTAGGTCATTTTTCAAAAAATTTCCTAAATTCAATATATAAATATAAATTTATACAAATTACAATTTACTATTTAGTAAAATTTTATTAGAGAATGATGGAAGGGGAAAAAAGAAATTAACTAAAAAACAAGAGGAAAATAAAATAAAATAAGTAAATGAAAATAAAGTAGGCAAGAATGCTATGAGAGATTTTTACTATCTCCGTTTGTAAAATTTTTGGTTCATTTATACTGATATGTCATTTATACTAAACAATATACATGATATAATGTAAATATATCTGACTTTATTACTATAATCACCAACTGGATAGAATATAGCCAAATTCTTGGATTTCATATCCTATCCTATCTAATCTTATTCTTATTATAAATTCAAACAACCAAACATAATGGAAAGGTTTTATTGCATCTTGAATGAGAATGGAAGATAATGGTAAAACTAGACTAAAATGGACATTTTGGTTAGGGGTGAGCATGGTTCGGGTTGGGTCAGTTCACACCCTAACCCTAGGATCAACCTACACAGTATTGGTTCTCAATTTTTGAGACCAAGATCCAACCTTATTAAGCTTGGGACCACGAATTAGACCGGTCCAATGGGTTTGATCCAGTTCCAGGGTCAACCAACAATCAATCGATACTTTTTTTGTTTTATATTTTATATTCACTGAAAATGAAAATTACTATTTCAAATTACATATCCATCAACAAGGTGGCATTGTGCAACCCAACTATAAATACCAGTATATATTTAACAAATTTATGATAGAGCAATAATAAAAATTTCACACTTACTAAAAGCAAGAAACCATAAAAACAATTAGGATTACTTATAGAGTCACGAGGTAAGCGTTGCTCATGAGCAAAGAGAGTTTCTAATTAGGGCTTTGTTTCATGTTGATTTACTCGGCAATAAGTGAAGTCAATGAAGAGAGGCAAGCGACGCAAGAGTTGAGCAACAAGCGAGGTGAGCATCGAGTGTTGAGCGATACGTAGCTAGAGACAAGTGAGGCTAGCGTCGAGCAGCGAACGTTGAGCGATAAGTAGCCAAAGGCGAGCATGGCGAGGTTGCTCATGAGCATAATTGTTTCTTTTGATTTTACTTGGCAAATTGAAGACTAAGAAGAAAAAGAAAAAAGAAGAGAATAATTGTACTAGAGAAGGGGGATGTCGTTTGAGTTAGGATTTGCTCTTTACAATAAATAAAATATATATTAGACATATAATCTAAAATATATTATATATAAATATATATTTTATAGTCAAGTTTGGTTCAAGTTGGACCAAACCTAAATTCTCAGGACCAATGACCAACCCGCATAGTATTGGTCTCGAGATTTTAGGACCAATAACCAATCCAATCCCTTTAGGAATCGAACCAAGACCAGTAGGGTTAAGCTGGTTTAGGGTCGGTCTAGGGTCAACCCTGAACCGATGCTCACCCCTAATTTTGGTAATTTTTTACATGTCTAGGTGCAATTTTACAAATTACCTGAATTGAGATGACTCTTTTAATAGTGATTTTTTTGTTTTAAGTGTTAATTAAGTAGTAAAGCCGGATTAGGAAAAATAACTAGTTTTGAAACTTTACGGGCTTTGCAATTTCACAAAGCTGGGGGAAGGATCTACAAAAGCTGGAAATTCTGAGGCTGTTCATGGCATTGGAAACCTCATGATAATAGGTAGTTAAGTTATTTTTAGAAATAATTATTTAACCTAGACCATTTATCTAACTAGTCAAATTTTATAGTCGGTTGCACAATTTTATTTTATTTTTTTGGTGGAAGTTGCACAAGTATTTTGAAAAGTTGGTCGTTATGATAATTTACAAAGTCTGGGGCATTCATGTAGTGTTAATAAGATTTGCATTGCATCAATTAGCGAATGAATAGCCCTAGCTAAATAATTTGATCAATAGAGCTAGATTAGGAGAAAATTGAGTTATGAGCCACTTGGGATTAACGCCTTGCAAATTTGATGACAATATGCAGCACGTAGTGTGGAAATATAAAGACGCATATGATTTTCGTAAGCCCACTTTACTAAATGGAAAGCATTGAGAGATTAGTGTATCATTGTATTATACATTGATGCACAATTATGAAGAAAGGTCTATATTGATATTCTTTGTGACATTTACATGGTTATATTACTGTTGTGGTGCAATCTGTTATTCATGCCACGTACTTAGTGAAATGAGAAAGCTAGTTTGGCTTGGAATACATTTAAGTTTTACTGGCAAACAAGGAATAATTGCAAAATGAAGTGATGTAAGAATTTTGTGAACTCTTAGATTGAATGATGATCATTCTATGAATAAGAGTACGCGGATTTGCTAATGGTGATAAAAGGGCACTTTGTTTCCACTGGTAATACTAGAAATGTCAAAAGATTAGTGTAATAGTACTTGCACTACGATTATAATTGGACATGATAGTTGTGATGTTATAATCATTTACATGTTAATGATTCCATCTGATAAAGATCCTTGTTAGGGCCTATTAATGTGTATAAGACCTTGAGAAAAACGAATGTCATATCATCTGAGATGGGCAAGGTTAAGAGGACATGAAGTCTTGTGATTCATACATGAAATGTTATGGCTTGTGTAGCCCGATACATCTTGTGTTGCTCGTGATGTAATGTTATGGAATAGCCACCATCATGCGGATATACGGTGACATATTAATCTTTACCAATGTAGAATAAACCCGCGGTTGACAAGTTGAGAGGCATGGCAAAGAGATGTTTATGATTTTGTCACCCATGGCTGGTACGATGTTTTGTTAGTTGAGATGGGTCATGACCAATGATGAGTAGGGAATAAAATCTCAAATGTGCATATTTTTTTGTGAGCTACTATGTGGTTTTGCGCATCATGAGATTTGTGCGTCGGTGGGCATTTGAGTGTTAAGCTCATGGCATCTATTTTTATCCACTGCACACATGATTAAGTCATTTACAACACATGTTTCACATCTTAAAGGATCTCCACAAATACGTTTGGAAAGAGTAGGTGAGTATTATTGTATAGAGTAGGTTGATCTCCTTATTATTGTTGTAGTGGGCAAGTGTTTGTGAAATTTGACATAGTTGGTTAGTGTTTGTAATGACTTTTATGAATATATTGGTGGAATATGTGGAACCTTGTTGTGTTTGTGAATTCATGTTATGATATATGCTTGCAAAACATGAATATGTTATCATGTTAGATTCAGATTGGGTTCTTCTTTCGCTGATTTTATCTCCGCAACAAAATATCTTCTATCAAACAGTGTGTTTTGGTTCTATTATTTAAGAAGGGACTTAGGTTCTGTGTTAGTATTAAACCGAGAGGGTCAAATACAATAATGTTTGTACTTTTATTACAAGAACCTGCTTACATACAATCCCACGTAGGATTCTAATCAATGGTCCAATATAAATATTACCTTAATACACTAAGGGATATAACCAAGATTTGATATATAATACGGTGCCAGAATCAAATCAAGGACACCAGGTAAGGTAAATGACTCAATAAGGCATCACTCCCAAGCAAATGCACTAGCGCAATGTCAAGTTTATATCAACGATGCTGAGCAAATAGGCTTAATTAAGGAATACACTTCTCTATGATCAATGTATGAATCCAATGCAAGAAATTAGTCACTTATACTAGACTAGGGAATTGACACCAGCAAACGTTGCTTGTAGATGGGTTGGAGGATACAACATCAAAATTCAATCAGCAACATTGGACAAAGATGGACCATCAAAAAGACCTTACTCCTAAGTAGATATGAAAATGCAACACCAAAATCTAATCGACGATGCTAGATGATGATAATACCACTAAGAAGGCACTGTCCCTAAATCGATATGAGGGTATAACATCGGAATCTAATCGACGACACTGGATAAATGTGGACCACCAAGGGACTTTACTATACAACACTGTAATCTAATTGATGATGCTGGATGACAATATCATCACTAAGGAGATATTGTTCCTAGATGGACGCAAGGACACGACATCGACGATGTTGGACAAAGGTCAAACAACGCTGAAAGCTAAACAATAGCATTACTGGGATATGACACTCACTAGAATTGAATTATGACAAGAGCCTAAAGTTACAACTATGCTAAGCTAGACTAAAATAACTGAGGAAAAATAAAGAGTTTTGTTGTGTCGTTCAGGGGGCTTCTTGTCGGAGGACTTTAGGTATTTATAAGGATACCCCAATAATCATCGAACGGTTACCAATTTGAATTCATCACCTTCGGTTTTCAGCACATTTCCTATTCTCCTATCGATTCATCTCATAACTGCTCTAATCGTGCTTCCATTCATTGAGTTAACTTTCCAAATAGAATTTTTGATCATCAACTACCTTTGCTTCTTGCTTTTTGACCTTTACAATTTGCCACCGAAATATGCATCGTACTATTCATCCCATGACCTTCTCATTGTTGACAGCTCAACTTCCTTCTAGATGCCCATTGGTAGCAAATAATAGGGCATCATACGTAATTTCATTAGGCTTCGAGTTGAATTTTGCTCATGTGACCAACATGTGAAGCGTATTCAATTTTGGGTACCAGCAGTTCCAAAAACTTGAATCATGTGGAATACATATTATTGTATTTCTCAAGTGATCGGATTATTCCATTATGCGCATCTAAATAGTTAAGAAATAAGTTTAATTTGTATTGTGCTCTTGTCAAATGAGTAATAGACATTTCCTTAATAATAGTGAATCCTTCAAATGTTATGTGATAAACTCGTTGAATGGTTACTATGCTACTGGGCTCCCAAGTTGAGTGGTAAAATAATCTCTTACCTTAAATCTATAGATTTCATTTATTAAGTTTAGACTCACCACCAAATATTTTACAGATTGGTTGAGTTTGGAGTTCAATGACATTTACATTGCGCTTCTGAAGATCTCTTTACAAATTGGATCAAAGTGTATAGTAAAGTTAGGAGCGTATCTTCTGGAATAAGAGTTTCAATTATGCATTTAGAAAAAAAAGAAGTTGTACATCATTTGAGGCTAAATTATTTCTTCTATCGAGATTCAAAATGTATGAAAATTAAGGTTGTGATAGTTACGTAATACAAGTCAAGATTTTTTTTTTTTGGGTGAGGGGAGAACCCTTGATGGGTTGTTAGTTAATAGTATAAAACTCATTGCGGCATATTGTCTCTAAATATAACCATTTCCTCATTCCATTACTTTATTTCTTATTTTAACTTAAGACAGTTTAATCACTAGAATTTACCTCAATGGTCACATTTTTCACATAAGAAGAGAGAGGTGGAGGGTTCAAATCCCCACATTCTCAGAGTGAGGGTAAGAATGATTTAATTTCAGGAGTGAATTTCGACTTCCACATCGTGTAAAGAGGCGATGCAAAAATTTAAGGACTAGCATAAAAGTATAGTAGAACGTAGAGTAAAATTGAAAAAATAAAAATAAAAACAGCTTTTGCATAGCGTAACTGAGATCTTTTGATTGTAAGTATGACTACAAAACAATTATAAGTCAATATCACCCCTTACTGATCCAGGGCTTCGCGCTAGTGTGCGAAATCCTAGCTCTGTTCCATGCATCGTGGAAGAGAAGCTGGGATTGATCTTCTCTTAGAATGGAGTAGTGGAAGTACGGACTGACTGTACTTCGATTGCTCATTGTCTTTTGAACGATGAGCAAGGCTCATGGGAGACCCGGGCCTAGTTGGAGTGTAATGCAAAGCTGGCCCAACTCGATTTTGTGAGGCTAACCAGATGTCCAAGGGAGGCAAATAAGATAGCAGATTGGGTATTCAAGGCACACAGGATAAATGAATTTCCACCCAATTGGTTTTCCTACTCCCGAAGCCTATGTTGAATTTTTTATAGTTTGATGTAAATAGCCGTTTGCAATTTTAATGAAATTTGAAGTATTTATCAACCGAAAAAAAAAAAAAATCGCCCCTCAGCTACATCAGTGACATAGGTTCAATTATGGATGTGATAGTATAATTGTATATACTCGGGGGTACATATGAAAATTCCAAAAGTTTGATTTATACGGTGTGAAGATAACACTACATGTGGACAATAGTCACACACCTATGAACCATTCCTTTCGGTCTGTTCATGCCTGCCACTTGAAACAAACATGTGGGGCCCATATGTAGATGGGCTCCAATCACTTGGTTGGGAGGGTCCTCTGGTGTCAGGCCTATACCAGCGCAGCGGAAAATATTTTTTATCCAATAATTAGGCTGCCTTTGTTTCCAATAAATTATTTTCTGAGAAAAATTTTTAAATATTTTTTGATATTTAGAGCTTGAAAAATAAGCGATTAAATAAAACATTTTCCAGCCAACAGAAAATGGAAATCAAATTCTCCATCTTTCTCCCTTCTTTGTTTCGTTCTCTTTAGCTACTCCTTTCCCCTAATCTTTCTATCAAGCCGACCTCTCCATCAACTCAACCCACTCTCTCGATGGATGCACCTATTCCAACTCCTTTCGAGCCACTCATTTTTCACTCTCAAGCAAACCAACTTCCTCTCTCCGACAGGGGTGCGTTCTTTGCCTAGTGCCAGGCGCGTATCCTATGGATAGCCTCGTCTTTCTGAGACCGCTTGCGCTCCTTGATCGCGTCGATTTAGTCGAACGCGAAGCTGAGGCAATCCGAGAGGTTGGAAGGAGGAAGGAGGAAGGAGGAAGGAGGAAGGAGACGAGAAGAAGCCTTCAAGGCTTCGTCCAGGACCTTTCCCATGCAAGGAACTCCACAAATCGAGGCTTGGATGCTGCTAAACCCCCCACGAATCCTCCTGGAGATACGGGGAACCGAAGGTGGGGATTTGGGAATCGATCGCGAACCCAATTCCGACGCAATTTCAATGTGTCGCCACCAAAGCTCAGTTCGGGCCAATTCCTGAAAATCATTTTGCTGAATTTAAGTTTTTGTAAAAGAATATTTTTCACCGGCTTCCCTCTGCCGGCCATGGTAGAGGGGGAAGAAAGAGAAAAAAAAGTAAAAAATAAAAAGGCAAAAATGCCATTTAGTTAAAGAATTTGTGTTAAATGTATCTCAAGTGGCATAATTTATATTTTTTTGTGGCATGAGAAAAAATTAAATATAAAATTGTCCAAAATAACATAGTTTGGAGTTTTTGGTAGCACAAAAAAATTTTTAAGTAAAATTGTACCAAGTGACATAATTTAGAGTTTTTAATGGTACAAAAAAATTCATGGTAAAATTATCTCAAGTAGTATAGTTTAAGATTTTTTGTAACATTTTCCCTTTTACTAATTATAGTTTCCACCTTATTGCTTTAAACAAAATGAATGGTGACTCCTTATGACCAAACACAGAATAAATGTATTCACCTTTAAAAGTTTTGTCAAATTAATTTGATTTTTACTTTTTCAATGAAAAATCAGAGAGAGAGAGGGAGAACTCAATTACATGTGCCAAGTATGCACGTAAATTTCAAATTAATGCATTTCAAGTACAATCCGAGGGGGAGGGAAAGAGAAAGTACTCAATTACATGTGCCAATATGCACGTAAATTTCAAGTACAATTTGACACCTATCAAAATATTTTGTTTCATTTCTTTCACTAGTCTAGATTGTATGTATATGTGTGTCTTAAGGTTTTTGCGTTTTTGTAGAAAAATAAAGCAGGAGAATCTCTCTCCAACCCTACCAAGTACCACCGGCAGTTGCCTTCAGCCACGCCGCTATGAGTTCGGGTCCCAGCAAACCTATGTTGAAAGGGATGATCACGGTTTCCGATTCTAGGGAGGGAGGTTCTAGTTCCCGGTTCTTCTTTTTTCAGAATTGGAACCGGCTCCACTTAAATGGAAAAAAAAAAAAGAACCTGTTGGACCCTGGAACTGGAACCGGAACCTGTAAGAGGGTAGGTTCTAGGTTCCAGATTTCGACGGGTAAGTTCCAGGTTCCAAAAATTGAGGAACCTGTACCCGAGGGTAGGTTCCAGGTTCCAAGCGGAACCTGTAAGGAACCTGGAACCGCTCACCCCTAATTTCAAGTCCTTTAGTGGACTTGGGTCTAGAGGACAAGGTTGAGTCGACTGAAGTCAAACAAAGCCAAGCTTGAGCCCAAAGAGGCTAGGCTTGGAACCCTAATGCCCAAGCCCAACTCAACAAAGGTGGATCTCGAGACATCGACACTCATGCTTAGCCCTCAGCACCCATGACTAGGTCCCCAATGGCCCGGTCCAAGTCCACAAGCTAAGCCCAAGACTTCGGGTTCCTGACACCGGCACCTTGATCCATGGGGCTGGACTAGGGTCCATAGAAGCCGAACTTAGGACCCCAAAACCCATACCCAAATTCCCAGTGTCCAAGCCCAAGTTTAAGTCCATCAAGCACAAGCCCCGGATGCTAGTGCCCATGCTCGTATCTCCTGCACTTGAGCATGGACCCATCAAGACTAAGGCCTTGCCCATGCCCGGGTCCCTAGTGCCTCAGGGCCTAGTTCATAAAGATCGAGCCCTGAGACCACACTGTCCATTTTGAGGTTGGCATGAGTTCTTTCCCTAGTTGGTGTTAACTCATTAAGCACAGAAGTAAATGAGGCCTTGAGTGCATATAAAGAATTCCATAGGTGACTCTACAAATTCCAAGGGGTGGATCCCACTGTAGTATTATGTCTCAATTTTATTAAAACAAGATAGCTTCCTTAAGATGAAAGTTTGTTTGCGAGATAAAATTGATACTTTTTAATATTTTGACGGTTACCGACAAAAAAAAAAAAACATTTTGACAATTGGTCAATTGAGCCTTTCGTAGTTTAATTTGATCAATAAAGTCATTAATGATTTTCTTTAAAAAAAATCATGAGAGTTGCAATGAATGGATTTTTATGCTATCAGTGAATCTTAAGTGTGTGGCCACATGTGTTTAACAAGGGACATGCGGGAGACACATAAGGTTTCGGCATCATAAACCAACTCACAGCAAGTTGTGGATTTGGTTGCACATTTTTTTAAAACAACTTCGACTTTGTAGCACCTCGAAATTTCTCAAATCTCGAGGCCACAACCTCGTACCTTCAATAAATTGGATTTATTCGAATATCTTTAAACACAAAGAAGTCGTACGATTCAACAATATGTTCATTGGACATCTAAAATACTTAAAACGATTTGAGGGAATTGAAGTCCCTTACTAACGCGTGCAAGGTGAATGGTCTACGTGTGCAAATTCAGAGTTTTAGGACTAGCAAGTCAGTTATGCGCATTATAATCCCTTAACGCTCTTCGGCACCACAAATCTTTGATTGAGCCCTAAATTGCATTCTATCGCCCGTTTTCCTAAGTCCGAAAAGAAAATGGTTTTTGAAGACGATTTTAGAATATTAACATGTGTCAGTCTCTAATTTAGTGAAATAACCATTTCATCCTCTGAGTTGGAATGACCCTAGTGATATGTATTGTAGTACATGACATGCATACATGGCACCTTGAAAAGTGAAAAAATGCAAACAATATGACATGTCATATATGATCAATGTATAATTTTGAAGGGTTTTAATACTATGAAAAATCTCAAATTAATATACTCATGACAAATTTATCCTAAATTAATTTTTTGACTCCTAAAAATCACAAATTGATATATCTATGACAAATTTACCCTCCGTTAGTTTTCATTAGATTCTTACTGTCAAATTGTTGAGTTCAATGAATGTAGTTGACTAGTGTACTAGTTTGGATTTTTCGTGGTATTAATTCAATTTAATAAAAAAAATAATAAAGGGTAAATTTGTCACATGTGTACTAGTTTGAAGTTTTTAGTGGTCAAAAAATTCATTCGAAATAAGTTTGTCACAAATGTTCCAATTTTCAATTTTCATGGTATTGGCCCAATTTTGAAAAGTACCATTTGCAAAAAGCACATAAGTGTAATTTCACCTAGAAACATCTCTCATTCTAACCTCTCAGGTACGTTCGATCGTCCAAATTTCTAATAGAGATATGACTGGATAAGATAGGATATGAAATCCAAGAGATCTTGCTATATTCTAACCATTATATGGTAATTGCAGTAATAAAATCAAATATATTCACATTATATCATATATATTGTTTGATATAAACTGTATTAACATCAGTCACAAATTTTACAAACGGAAATGGTAAAAAATCTCTTGCGACACTCTTTATCTACTTTATTTTTATTTATTTTTTATTTTACCCTCTTTTCAATTAATTTCTTTTTTATTTCTTTCTTCCGCTTCCATCATTCTCTAATAAAATTTTATTAAATAAGCAATTGTACTAATATTCCTAAAATATTAAAACACTTAAAATATGTAATAAAATATATATCTTTATATTGAATTTATATTATAAGATATAATTAAATTCAAATATATAAACAAAAATAAGATTAAATTAAAAAACCAAATTGTTATTTTTTGTTATTTTGAATTTCATATATTAAATTCAAATTTATTTATATTGAAATATAATTTTATATTTGTTAATTTAAGAATATTTGTTCTTTAAAAAAATAACTTTCCTATGATGAAATTAGAAATCCTATCTACCTTTATCTTACCACCTTTATGGGATAATCTTATTCGGCATATATATCCCTTATATCGACTTTATCCTATCTACTTTCGGCTCCCCTTGATAGCATGGCACATCATCATCGACACCATTTGTAGGAAGACTGAGAGGAAAAGTCATGCATCCGAGATTGACTATAGCATAGGAACACGAGAAGAACCGCATAGATGCTTCTCTATAGAGAGAGTGCGAGAATGTTGACCCTCGAGAGGACTTCTACTCTTAGTGATGCACTGGAGTGTTTTGCCTAGAGAAGCTTGAACCACTATGACCAGCACGAATAAAATGCCACTTAGGGATAAGCCTTGGTTGAGGGTCATTGGTCCAAGGTTGACCTTGGATTGTCCTTGGACCAGCCCAACTCAACCAATCTCGATCCTCCAAAAAGACTAGGTTGGTCCTTAGTCCTAAGACCTCTAGATCCTATATTGTGCGGGTCGGTCCTTAATCCTAAAAGTTTAGGACTAGTCTGAGTTGGACCATCCTGTATATATATACTATATGCTTCTATTTATTCTAAATTTGAGCGCATCCTTCTTTATTCTCTTCACTGTTTAGTTTGTCTTGTAAATTATAAAGTAGAAAGAAACCCAACCCTAATTTGAACATTCAAAAAAAGAAAAGAAAACCCTCTTCACTCTCCTTAGCCTTGCTCTCCTACTCACCTTGCCCACCGCCCGCCTTTTAGCTTGTCTCTTTTTGCTTGCCTAGTTGCTCGCCTCTATTCACTCACCTTGCCACTCTCCTTTGTACCATTGTCTTCTTTGTTTGTTTTTATGGTTTGTTGCTTTTAACAATTGTTACACCTTATTTTATATTTACGTTTGATATATATTAGTGTTCATAGTTTGGTTACTCAATGTCGTATTACTGATAGATATATAATTTGAAATAGTATGTTTGTTTTTTTAAGAAATACAAAAAGTAAACAGTTAGTCTTGGTTGATCTTGGAACTAGACTAAACCTATAGGGTCAATCCAATCCTTTGTCTTAGACTCCACAAGATCAATCCTCAATCCCAAAAATTGGAACCCAAAATTGTGCCGGTTGATCTTTAAATTAGGTGTTGAATTGACCCAACCCGAATTATGCTCATTCCTAATGCCAAAAAAAAAACTGTGGCGGAGTTCAATGCAGCTCCAAAGGATATGGAGTTTCTACACTATAAAGAGGACATCACCGGAGTCCAAGGTCAAAGGATTATACATGTAGCCGATTCGATGTCATTTGGCCCCTCATGTTTTTCCGCAACTTGCCTAAACGTTGTTAAATCTAGGTGTAAGCATGATTCCAAGTTATTGTATATGTAGGATAGGTTTCAGATTCCAAAAATTGAGTAAACTATTATGACGGATAGGTTTCATATCTTTGTATTTTTCTTGTTCTATGTTTTCACACGATCTTGTAACATTCTATGTTGTCTAATGATGAGTATGTAATTTAAAAATACTATTTTGAGCTTCCATTTTCGATAATTTCTATGACTAAAACTTTTACTTTATTAATATATCATAATCTCTATGTGTCTAAATATGAGTTTTTATTAATAAATCGTAACAAATGTTGGTTATTAATGATGATGGTTAGTTATGATCATTTAATTAGGTGGAATTGGGTACGAAGGGTAGGTTCCATAGGTTTCAAAAATTAGGGAACCTGTTCTGAATGGCAGATTTCAGATTCCAGGTAGAATCGATACGGAACTTGGAACTGCTACCCTACTTCAATCGAATCCGACTTTGGGCCACCAGTCGGCTATTGGATAGCCCGAAAATACATCTTACAAAGCCCAATCGAGAGACGGAGCCCGATTCGGAAGTTGGATCGCCCACCTGGCAGGCTCCCAGTGGCGTAAATCGTAATTTTCAAGAGATTTTTTTTTTTTTGTTTTCCCCTTCGGCTCGGTTAAAAAAAGGGAAAATCTGGAACGAGAGCCCAAAGACAAAAAGGGGACAAGCAAAGAGACAGAGAGAGAGAAACAGAGAAAGACATCAAGACCAGGAAGCTGTCCTCGAGTGCCGAAAGGCTTTGCCCCGTCGAGATCCGATCCCAGCCAGCCAGCCAACCAGCCAATCGACGATGTCATCGACGTTCAGCGGCGACGAGACCGCCCCGTTCTTCGGCTTCCTCGGGGCCGCGGCCGCCCTCGTCTTCTCCTGTACCGCTCCTTCGAAACCCTAACCTCCAATTTCCAACTTTTCTTTTTCCTTGCTTTCGATTCGTTGGCGGGCCCACTTTTGTTTTCGTTGCGTTCGGCTGGAAATCGGATCGCTCGCGGTTTCGCGCATTGAATTTGGTCGAGATCTCGGATTGTTTTCAGGTGGGGTGATCGGGGATGGTGACGTCGACGACTTCTTTGGACGATGATTGGACGGTTAGGTGGGTGGGACTGGAATTAGCAGAGTATGGGTCATCTGCTTGGTGCGGTTAGTTGAAATATAGGACGCTGGGTCGAAAATTTTTTGGCTTTAGGGATATTATTTGGTTATAGATCTGTGTCGTAAATTAGGATTATTTACTGAGGAGTTACAGGAAATTAACGTGAATCGGCTTTTGGGAGCTATAACATGCGAATTGTGAGTGGCTTTATGGTAGAAGGAATAGGGTGGCAGATTGTGATCTGAAAATATTTTGCAGTAGGCGAACACGATGTAAATTATCCTCCCCCCCCAATGGTATCGAGGAGAGAGAGAGTGATCCAGTTCAGTAGATGTTCCTGATGTGCTAGCGACCTATGTGAAA
>CM026420.1:26970209-27035472 GCA_014858505.1 Corymbia citriodora subsp. variegata | reverse complement strand
CTAATCCAGCTATACCGAATGAACCCTCGGGTTCAACACCACGGTCACTCGGACCCATCGGACTCGACTCCGTCAGGTCGATCACTGGAGAAACGGGGGGCAGGGTTCTCCACAGCGGGTGCACCATTCTAAAGACCTGAAAAATGTTAACCACGACGGGTTGAGATAAAATCTCAGCGAGTTCTTCCCCCTAAGCCCCGGTTAGTACGCCAACTCAACCCGGGGTATCTCTCCAGAACCACCCCTCACTCAACCCGACCACAAACAACCAGCAACCCGCAACCCGCAAGCAAACAATAGACAGGGACAACCAACAAACAATTAGTCGGTTCGCATGCAACCTTACCCGGCATGCCATACCCTACACGTAAAACCTCATACAATACAAGCGATGCAACCAACAATCAAAAGTCGGTTCGCATGCAACCTTACTCGATATGCCATACCCTGCACGTTAAATCTCATTCAATGCAAGCAATGCAACCAACAATCGAATAGTCGGTTCACATGCAACCTTACCCGGTATGCCATATCCTGCACGTTATAAGTCAGCACAATACACGCAATGCACATGGCCGTTAGATGATGCAGTTCATCAATCACATGCGAGTCGCGTCACAAGCGATCTCACCTGGCCATTGCCACCCCTGCACGTTATCAATTCATGCGTGCATGCCATAAATGATATGATCACCTCATGCATAATCGGAACCAATGATGCCATGTTTTCTCATGCACTCTCGCATCCACACGTGTTCCGATTATTACTGCCCCACAGGGCTACAACTTGGCCGAGGTGCAACGGCGCTACGGTGCCCTTCCTCCGCAGAGGCGCAACCGTGCCCTTCCGTGCTATTGCTACGGCGCTACGGCGCCCTTCCTCCGCAGAGGCGCAACCGTGCCCTTCCGTGCTATTGCTACGGCGCTACGGCGCCCTTCCTCCGCAGAGGCGCAACCGTGCCTTTCCGTGCAGGCCGAGGCGCTATGGCGCTACGGCACCCTTCCTCTGCAGAGGTGCAACCGTGCCCTTCCATACCCTCCGAGGCGCCACAGCGCTACGGCGCCCTTCCTCCGCAGAGGCGCAACCGTGCCCTTCCGTGCCCTTCCTTTCCATAATCTCCGATAAATCGGGTTCAACTTAGTGATCACGCAAGCATTCCATCACAATCCACTTATTATCTTTGAGCATTAGCCAATGCACACATGCTTGCATATAAAACCTCGAATCATTTCTCACAAAAGCGGTCCATTTCCGATGTCCCTCGGACAAACCATTTTCCCCACCTTTCTCATAAAAGCGGTCCATTTCCAGTGTCTCTTGGACAAATCACTTTCTTTCTCATAAAGGCGGTCCATTTTCGGTGTCCCTCGGACAAACCATTTTCTTTCTTTTGTGAAAATCATACAATTCAAGCGGATGCTTATGCAATGCCACATCTAATTCACTTCATATGATCAAGGCACAGGAAATTATGCACAATTTCACTTCCGGATGAACAGTGCCATGAACAGTAATCCGTGAACAGTAATTTCCGAAATTCAATTAATAATAAATTAAATTCAGAAATTAAATAAAACATTGATTAAACACAAATTAATCAATCAATTAAGCTAAGCAAGCTTAATTATCACATAATCCACAAATAAGCACAATTAAGCATAATCAAGCATAATTAAGCAAGATTAAGCTAAGCTAATCTTAATCACCTAGCTTAGGGCTAATACAACTTAATTAACCCTCCTAAACCAGCATTAACACTAATTAACCCAACCCTAAGCAAGTTTAGGCACTAAATAGGGATTAGGAGCTAAACTCACCCGTTAAGCGGGCCGGCGACACTAGCACGGCGGCGGCGACGAACCCGACACCTGGGGACTTCTCCCACGACACTCCAAGGCGGTCTCGAGACGGAAATCACAGCAAAAGCTTCTGCTCACACCCCCAACTTCAGAAAACAGCACTGCAGGAGGAGGACAGGGGCTGACCGGAGTTGAACGGGCTGCCCGGAGCTCCGGCGAGCGGCGGGCCAACGATCAACGGCACCTGGGGTTGAGGGGGAACCACTTGTGGCTGGGATGGGTGGTGGTTTGGCCGGAAATGGAGAGAAACGGAAGAAAAGGCGGAGCTGTGCAGAGGGCGACGCTACAGTAGGCGGTCCGGAAACAGCCGACTTCCGGCCGCCGTACAGATCGGAAAGCAGCTCCGATCGACGAACGGCCGACGCCATCCGTACGGATTCTCTCTCCCGAGCGCAATGGTGGGTGGCACGCCCCGAGATTACACCGGGAAGGCAACGAAAAACTCCAATTTCGGTGAGAGGTCAGAAACTGAAACTGCAGGAAGGCAAGGGAAGAAGGGGAGAGAGGGGCTGCGATTTTGGAGAAGATGAAGAGGAGAGAGAGAGTGAAGTGAAGGCTGAAGGATAAGCCTTATCCAAGCCATCAAGGCTTGCCCCACTTGCCAAACAATGACCTCATCTTCTCTCTCTTCCCTTTTGACTTTTCTTCAAAATATCCAAGGGCATTTTGGTCATTTCCACCTTGCACATTTCCCAATCTGTCCTTGGGCTGAAAATGGAGGACGGGCCTAGGAAAAAGGCCGGAAAATGAATAGGAACGGGCTCGGGAATTTATTGGGCTTAAATCGGCTCGGTTTTAGACAATGGGCTCGGAAGGGAAAATGGTCGGTTTGGCCCAACGGGCTCACTTGCTTGCCTCGGGCCTTCCATGGTGGCTGTCCCACCTTGGGCGTGAGGCCCACACTGTTCTTGCCCGGCCCACATCCTCATAGGCTCTGTTTCTCGGTCCAAAATCCCTTTCTCAAAACTTGGCTCGACCGACTCCGTCGACTGTCAAGGAAGCATCATCCAAAAGTCCACCCCGGACGTTCCCAAAAATTCGAAGTCCAATCTTGGATACTCCTGCCTTGTCAATTTCGCCCAAATGTCATTTTGGTATAATTCAGACTGACAGGCGGCTTCGAGGATTCACACATAACCGACTCGTGCAAAACCACGTTCAAGACTTTTCGACACATGGACGTCCTTGACTACATGAAATTGCGAAGGATCGATTCTTATTTCAAAGTACACGATTATCAAGAATCGACATAGAGTCGTTCACGGGTTCGATAACAGTAGACGGAATCACCCGTCATCCCATTATTTCTGTCCGCGAATCGACTTCTAGTCGTCCCTGAAATCGGCCTGCCTGACTACAGGATCGTCCTTACGCAAGTCTCACGGTCGAGTCATTTTCCCAGGTCAAGTTCTTTAGTCGCACGAGTTCTGTCCT
Source organism: Corymbia citriodora subsp. variegata (assembly GCA_014858505.1). NCBI lineage: Eukaryota > Viridiplantae > Streptophyta > Magnoliopsida > Myrtales > Myrtaceae > Corymbia > Corymbia citriodora. The sequence goes on along the minus strand of CM026420.1, from coordinate 27,032,178 downwards.
CATTAGCCTTTCCCCTCAAGGTCAGTATCTCAGGAGTGATCAGTTCCGAGTGAGATCAACCAACAATGCACTGGCGAAATTAACGTTCAGTCCTCCCTCAGAGGGCTCGAATTTCAGGACGTCACACAAGAATTCAACTTTTTTCAATCCACTAGGTATTAGGGGTGGATTAGCACTACTGTGGGATGAAGAGCTTCAAGTGGAGGTGCTATTGAGTATACGAGAAATGTTCGACATTAAGTGCAAATTTGAAAGTTGTGGCTCTACAATGAGAATCTCCTTCATCATGCCTCGACTAACTATCAAGAGCGACTAAACCTATGGTAGTCTCTATACGTTAACTTAGGTCAGATCAGAGAACCTTGGCTATGCATGGGGACTTCAACGAGGTCTTATACGAGTGGGAGAAGGCTGGAAAACACGAAGCTGACTATTATCACATGGTGTCTTTCTACGACTTTATCAACTCATGCTCACTAATGGATATAGAGAGTAAAAAGTGCTCTATACATAGTCCAACAATCGAGAAGGGGTTGATTTAGTTAAAAAGGGACTTGATAGGGCACTCTGCAATTTACAATGGCAAGTTCTATTTCCGAATGCCGAAGCTTTTGTGCTACCTGCCAATTGATTCAACCATAGCCTTATCCTCCTATCCCTAGAAAACATAGGGAAGAAAAAACAAAAAGCTTTTAGATTTGAAGCATTTTGGACTAAGCACCCAGAATGTAAAGAGGTAGTCAAATCAGCATGGAGGAATGAGACAAGAAATCAACTGGGGATCGTGGGTAAAACAAAGAATGTAGTGGCTGCTTTGGGGAAATAGAGTAAACAAAATTTCAAACATGTAGCTATCATAATAGAGTATCTCAAAAAGAAACTAATTGAGATCAAAGGGTGGAACTTCCAATGCTGCAAAACACATACATATAGTTGAAAAGATTGAAGATCTATGGAGACAAGAGGAGATGTATTGGAGTATGCGTTCCAGAATTGATTAGTTGAAGTAGGGAGATAAAAACACCACATATTTTCATGCAACAACCATTCAGAGAAGACAATGAAACAAAATCTCAATGCTCTGCCTAAGCGATGACACATGGTGCAGAAATCCAACGCTCATTAAACAACATATAAATGATTTCTACCGATCATTGTATAAATCAGTAGGGAGCAGAAATTACCAACTTGTATTGGAACAATGCCCGCAAGTAGTCACCCTGATAATGAACAACGCCCTGTTGGAAAAGGTCTCAAGAGAAGAAGTGTACCAGGCAACTTTCCAACTGGGAGCAACTAAGGCTCTAGGACCAAACGATTTAAACGGCCTCTTTTATCATAGTCATTGGTCGGAAATTCAAGAGGAGTTATATAGGTTGGTGGACGATTTCTTCAGCCAAGGTACCTTCGACCCTGCACTAAACCAAATACAGCTTATCCTCATACCAAAAATAGCTAATCCTAAGGATATTACACAGTATAGGCCCATCAGTCTTTGTAATTTTGCCTATAAAATTATTGCTAAGGTAATGGCAAATAGAATGAAACCTTGGCTCCCGGACATAATATCCCAAGAGCAAAGTCCCTTTGTAGGGGGGAGACAGATATAAGATAATATTTCCATCGTACAAGAGGTTCTTCACTGTTGACACCTAAATTTTGATTGATCATTCATAATTTAATACACAAAAATTTAGGGATTAATTTTAACCCTTAAACAAAAAATATTAGGATTAAATTGCATGGCATATAGTTTTAGGAGCATTTATTATTGCATTTGTGGCAGATGGGCTTCAATTGATGGTTCTAAGCTTTAATTTAATAAATTAGACTAAGCCCACGGTGAAAGAAAATTTGACTAGGCCCGTTAAGGGGTGATGAATTGGAATATGAGAATATTCCCGAGAATATGAGAATGTTCTCGAAAATATTCGTATTATTCTTTCAATATTCAGGGAAGGTGTCAGATGAAATATTTCCGTTAAGGGGTGACGAGTTGGAATATGAGAATGTTCCCGAGAATATTCGCATTATTCTTTCAATATTTAGGAAATGTGTCGGATGAAATATTGGAAAAAGATTGCACGTGGGATACAAGAGCAAAATAGGCAATATGTAGATTTATCATCTTTCCTTAAATAACATAGGGGGCCACACACACTGAAGGACAGACATAGAGAAAAAACACAAAAAAGGCCAGAGGGTAGAGAGACGGCCACAAAAATATAGAAAAGAGCGGAGGCTGAGAGGTCGGCAATTCTGAACACTCGAGCGACACACGAGAGAACAAGGTAGGGAGTGATAGCTTGCTCAGCCCAGCCTTGATTGAGACCTCACCGTGCCTTCGTCGCTACCAATCTGCTGCCGATCCACCACGCGCACCACCTGACGGAGATGCCGTGCAGCTGCTCCAAGTCACTCCAAGCTTGACGATGCCACCGTCACTGCTCTGGTCGAAAACCCCCGTTGAGGACTCCCCTACACCGACGCGAAGCTGTTTTTTCGTTTTTTTTGGCCTCTTCGATGTCGTTGCTGCCTCCTGATTTCTGATCCCTACTGAACCGTCAGGCGATGCCTACCAGCGAGTGAACTCCAACACCTAGCCACATCAACGTTTCCTGCAGCGTCATTGATTAATTCCAGCGAGCCATCTTGGCGAGTTTGACCACAAGCGAAGCCCCGCCGTTCCTTAAATTCAAGATCTCTGTATTTGAAGGTACCTCCAGGAGCATCAATCGCCCCTAACTTCTATAAGTCAAAAGAGCCAAGAAAGATTGAAGATGACATGATGATAGAGTGCCAAGCGGAGGAGGTCTAGTAAGAAAAGGAGAGATTTTGACCATTGTTTGAAAAGAAAGACTTCTTCATGTGCCAAGCAGGTGGTCGAAAAGAAAGACTTCTTCAATCCGATCTCATGCCCGACATACGATTCGCGATTGCTTTTAAAAAATTGGCCAATCCGATCTCATGCCCGAGATACGATTCGTCGATTTTATTCCAAAATTAAATGGATGTGGAAAATATCTTGCCTGATTTGTTGCCATGCTTTCTTGATGTCTTTCTCGAATTGATTTTGCTTATAAAAGAAAACCTAAAAAAAATAGTTGAGTTGGATGTTAGGATATTTGTAATTTCAAATTTTAATTATAAAAAAATAAAAATAAAAATTGCCATGTTCATGTCATGTAGAATTAGGTCATCTTTCACGTGTCATCTAGTCATTGCATGTTTAGGGTCATTTGAATGCGTAATATAATAGGATAATTGCATAATTAATGTCGCATGACATATAGTTTGCGTATTAGGTTGCACGTTGCGTGTTATTATAGTTAGACACTTTTGCACGTCATCGCATGCATTGCACTTAGTTTTTTTAGGCCTCATTCAGTAATTTAAAACCTTAAAAAAATTTGAATGATTGCATGTTAATTAGAAATCATATCTAGAATCATTGATATGATTTTTTTTAAGCTAACATTGCAGATGCTTTCGTTGCTTCGAGGTAAGTATCTCTTCCCTGTACTTGCAATTTATTTATTGCTTTGCTTTAATGAGTGTTAAATTATGATTGTGCACTCGCATGATCACATTGCATGTTAGGGATTAAATTAAAATCAATCCAAACTACCTGCAAAACATTTTTTTAATAAAAGAGAAAAGGTACCAAAAGGGCGTTAGAGAAATCTAACGTAATCAAGTCCCTCCCTGATCCCATAGTCTCTGGTTCGTAGGAGTGAAGTAATTCTCCCATTACTTTACTTGGGTTTCTAATCGACCCACCAAAAATAGATTAGTGGCGACTCCTAAGTGAAAATCATTGGCATGTTAAAAAACTTAAACCGTAAATTGTGAATTGGTATGGGCTTGGGAGAGCCCGAATTAAGTTTAGGCTTAGTAATCCATTAGCCAAACCTTAGGTGATGCACCCGAGGTGAGGTCGCGACATTCACCATATGCACATTAGGAAAAGGAAAATGAAATTTCAAGCTGTGCTAAAACTAGACATACAAAAAGTCTATGACAGGGTGGAATGAGATTTTCTATGCGATTATATGAAACAAATGGGGTTTGATGAGAAATGAGTTCTTATGATTCAATATTGTATTTCCTCAGTATCCTTTAGCATACGTATTAATAGAGAATGCAATGAGTACTTTGCACCAACTAGAGGGATCAGACAAGGGGATCCACTCTCACCCTACCTCTTTATTATCATGGCTAACGTTCTCTCCTCCCTAATATCTAAAACTATATCTGAAGGAAGCTTGAAGGGCATCCAATTGAACACCCACTGCCTAGCACTTTCTCACTTGTTGTTTGTAGATGATGCGATATTCTTTTTAAATGCTACCATTCAAGAGGCAGAGCACCTATCAAACACCCTGAATCAATATTGCTATGCATCGAGCCAGCTGGTGAACCTTAACAAGTTAGGCAGTTTCATAGAAAGAAGCTATCCCTAGACCTTAAAGCATAATATAGCGGCTATTCTAAGAGTTCCAATTATAGAGAAAACAGGAAAGTACCTGGAAATACCTTCAAACTGGGGCTAAACAAAAAAACAACTTTTCTTGTGGATCCTAGCACAGGTGAACAAGAAACTGGCAAGGTGGAAGGAAAGATTAATATCTAAGGCGGGTAATGAGATTTTGATCAAAACAGTAGTTCAAGCCCTCCCTCAATTTGCAATGTCAATCTTTAAAATCCCACTTTCAATATGTCAGGCAATTGAAAAGAGAATTTCCTCTTTTTGGTGGAAGCAAAATGCCTTGAGAAGAGTTATCCACTGGAAACAATGGGACAAATTAAAAGAAAGGAAAGACTATGAGGCCTCGGCTTTAGAGATCTCGTGGACTTCAACAGAGCAATGCTAGGGAAACAGCCTTGGCAGTTTCTAAAGTACCCGGACACTTTGTGGGGTAAAATTTGTAAGGGAATTTACTTCCCTATAGGGGATTTTTGGTCAGCAACAAAACGCAATAGGCCTTCGTGGGGGTGGCAAAGCCTACTAGAGGGAAGGGACATGATTGCACCAGATGTTAAATGGGTTGTTGGGGATGGACAGAGTATCTGAATCATAGAGGACTTGTGGTTAAATTTAGGGAAAATTGGAGGTCCAGCAAACAAAAGTGACCCGATTCTGGTAGCTGATCTGATTCACGGAAATACAAGACAATAGAATAATCAACTAGTGGAAACTCTTTTTGACGAGAATCGAACACAGGAAATCCTAGCCACACCCCTAAGTATTCTACCCACCCTAGACAACCTAGTGTGGATAGCTAATGCTTTAGGGCAATACATAGTCAAGAGTGGGTATAACAGAACCCGTAGTGCCCACCCACCCTGCACAGTCAATCAACCATCCTCATCACACCAGGTACCCAAAAAGCTATGGTCAGAAATCTGGAACCTACAAATCTCTCCTAAAGTCAAATTTCTAGTATGGAGTGTATGCAATAATGCTCTACCAATGAAGGAAAACCAATTTAAGCGGTGAATCATACCTAATATGGCGTGTCCTTTCTGTGGCGAAGCCCCTAAAACCACCGAACACATCTTTGTCCTCTACTCATGGACAAGGGAAATATGGTCAGACCATAAATTGGGAGTAAATCACTCTACACTAAACATCACTAGAGCAGACAAATGGGTCTGGGAGACACTCATCGACAAAGCCGAACCGCAAGCAAAGGCGCTCTTCACCGAAGTCCTCTGGTCAGTGTGGAAGGCCTGAAATACCTTCATCTTCCAAGCTCAAACACCATCAAAAGAGTGGCTATTAGAAGACGCCATTCATAGTACCCAGCTATACTAGAAATAGAATTGCAGAAAATCAAAAAACCAGAACCCTACCTCCTCCCCACCGATGGGCAAACCTCGTTCTGCAACACCTCATGGCCAAATCAACATGGATTGCTTGTGGAATTGCTCGAACAAAGAGGGATCAATCGCAAGAGTCTGGCGAGATAGAGAGGGAGTGTTGCTCGACGGATTCGCAAAACCAATTTTCGCCCCTTCTGCTCTAATTGGCTAAACCCTAGCCATCCACGAAGCTCTTCTCTTTCTAAAGTCAAAGAGGGCAAGTACAAGTTGCAAAAGCAAGCAGGAAGAGGAGTCTCAAACTGAACTAGTTCTCTCGGACAGCTTACTTGCTGTTCAGTTTGTCATGGGCCAGGCTAACACTCTATGGGCTGCGAAACAAATTGTAGAAGACTGCCATGGGCAACTAATAGAATTAAAAAAATTCAGGCTACAATATACTCCTAGGGACCAAAATCGAGCCACTAATTGGGTTGCAAGGGCCCACTATGCTAACACTCTCCCGTCCAACTGGATTGCACAACCGCCACAATCATTGAAGCTTATTTTATGTTCAGAACTTAGTTTATCATGCAATCTTTCATTTACAAATCACTAATGCAAAATCTACATTTCCGACCAAAGAAAAAAAACCAAACTAGTCAAACTTGGGGTCAAGATTGGAGAGTTCAATGCGCAATCTTGCAAAAATTATGTTTTAGTTCTAAGTTGATAATAAAACGAAGTTTTGAGGAGACCTCTACCACACCTAGTTCTTCAACTTCACCTAGGAAATTGAGTATCAAAGATCTAGAGATCTCCTTGTGATGTTCACAATCCCAACCATTCTTGCCTCTTGCCCTTTCTCGCCGATTCTAATGCCATGAATCTTCCTTACGACCTCCTTGCTATTAGTCATCATTTTAGTCGGTAATCCAATTAAGGTGAGTTCCAAATTTACTCTTCATTTTGAATATTGAGTTTCATTATATGGATTATTTCGATTCTAACTCAATTTTCTGCAATATTTTAGGCATCCCTAAATAGAAGGTTTTGTAATTTGATATATTGCATAATGTGCTTGATAATTGAGAATTCAATCTTTAAGACTTACGATCAATTCCAATTACTTTTTTTTTCCTGTTTTGGGTTGAGTTGAATGTGCGGATTATATGTGCTTGTCAAATTGCATGTCATTAAATTAGTAAATTTTCTTATTATGAAAAATATAAAAATTGCTTTGCATGGTAGGATAGTTTGTAATCATATTTGTTTCTTAGTAGAAGCCATGTAATAAATTATGAAATTTCCTAATTTAGAATAGGATTTAATATAAATTATTTCCTAGTTTGAGTTAAGTAACCACATGTTTTAAGCAATTTCACAATCTAATTTAAAAGAAAATTATGAAAATAATGTGCATTAATTGCACTATGCATGATTGCCATGTCATCGTTGCCACTTCATCATCATTGCCATGTCACTATTACCACGTCATCATATTACCAAGTCATGATTTCCATCTCATCATATCAATGCCGTTTGTTTATCGCATGTTTAGGCTCATATAAATTGAATTGTGTGGCATATCAAAATTAGATTACATATAGATTGCATCTAAATAATCCTAGTCACATTTCATTAGTTAGATTAGCTCAAATAGACATAACCTAAAATTAAATTGCATCTCATGCATTGCATTAGTTTAATCTTTTATTAAACAAGAAAAATCAAAAAACAAATAATCATTGGCGCATTTAAAAATCAATGACCAAGACGTGCATATGTTACTTAACATTCAACAAAACAATTTGAACATAATCATTGTAAAGTTATGCTTTGCTTGATGCATTGAGATCTTCTCTTTCTCTAGTAATTTAGTTACTACCTTGATTATTGACAACTGAACCCCTGAAGTGCCAAAACTTGGCATAAGAGGAAATTTAAGTGCCAAAAGTTACGAAAGGTATACTTAAGTACCAAGATCGGAGCAAAAATGATCATTTAAGTGCCAACGGTAAGAAAATCGACCAAAATGTTGACATGGCACTTTTCCGGCGAGTTAGGGTCGAAATAGCATCGTTTTAAGTGCTGACATGGCCAAATAAGCCAAGAACGACATTGTTTTGAGTGTTGATGTGGCTAGATCACTTCAAAACGACACAGTTTTGGTCAAAGTTTAATTTTTAATATAAATATTAGTTAAATAATATTAAAATCAAAATTAAAAAAAGAAGAAGAAGGAGGCAGCAACTTCCCCACCTGAGATCGCCACCCCATCACTGGTGGGGCGACTGCGATGGACGGCGGCGATGGACAGCGAGGGTCACTAATGTTTGGGCACGGGTTGGCGACCCTCACCAAACGTTGGGAGAGGGCGGTGACTCTCTTCCAAATATGGGTGAAGGTCAGTTGCCCTCGCCCCAGCCTGGCCAAGAGTCGAGCGCTGATGGCCCTCACGTAGGTGCTGGGCGAGGACTGCTGGCCCCATGGAGAGGGCTGGCGACCCTCGCCTAGGCCAGAGCAAGGGCGGCTAACCCTCGCCCAAATCTAAGAGAGGGTTGCCCCCCTCTCTCGATGTTTGGTGAGGATCATTCGGCCCTCGTCAACCCATGCCTAGGCGTTGACAACCCTCACCACATGCCAAGAGAGGGTGACAACCCTCTCCCAAATCTGGGCGAGGGTCGGCCTCCTTTGCCCGAGCCTAAGCGAGGGTCACCAGCCCTCTCCTCGGCGTCAACAGCCCTCACCCAGGTCGGGGCGAGGGCAGCCGACCCTTGCCTAGATCTAGGAGAGGGTCACCGCATTCTCCCAATGCGGACAACCCTCACCTCTGATCGGCAATAGTCGCCAACCCGCGCCAAGGCGTCAGCAACCCTTAACATCCATAGCTGTCACCCTACCAACGATGGGGCGGTAGCCTCAGGCAGGGAACCTACTACCTCCTTTTTAAAAAAAAAATCTCTTTTAATATTATTTAATTAATATTTATATTAAAAAATAAACTTTGGCCAAAATAGCGTTGTTTTAGACTGATGTAGCCACATTAGCACTCAAAACGACGTTATTTTGGACTTATTTGGTTATGTCAACACCCCAAACAGCGTCGTTTTGACCCCAATTCACTGGAAAAGTGCCACGTCAGCATTTTGGCCAAATTTTCTCGTCATTGGCCCTTAACTAATTATTTTTGCTCCGATCTTGGCACTTAGGTGTACCTTTCGTAACTTTTGGCACTTAAATGTCCCCACGTGCCAAGTTTTGGCATTTGGGCTATACTTTTTCCCTTGATTATTGGTTGTGATATTCTTGTTTGTGCATCTATATGATCACCTCTCGCATGTTACTAACTTGGGCTTAAATTAGACTGAGACTGTACGTCATATCCTGAGATTTGACCTTTCTCGAGATATATGAAATAGTTATTTTATCGATGTGTTATTAGTTATAATTATTCTACATTGATCACTCATAAGTTAACTAACCTAATGGGAAAGGCCATTAAAGATTAAAATGCACACGGCTAGAGAATTCAATTAGGGATAGACCATTCGACCATATGGATCAAAGAGGAATAAAACTACGCCGTTACAAGCCAATTAGCAAATGAAAATAAATTGATTCAATAAAGGTACAAGGCTGGATAGTGGATGATTCAACACGACTGTGATACCAACTGCGAATAATGGTAAACTAATTTCTTTTTGGCTTTATACTCAGGGTAGATAACTGAACCCTCACAATTATATGTCAACCGAGAGTTGCCCATGAATTGAAGAGGCATTAATGTGGATTGAAAGTTATTTTTTTTTTTTTGGCCAAAGGATTGAAGGTTATCAACCATAGGCTAAACGCACGTGAACCTCTAAAAGCCACCTGATAGTTTAGGTCATATTAAAGTCACATTTGATCATTAATCATGAATTTCAATCCAATTTCGAGTATCGAACTTTCAAGGGTATCAAGACCCACCTATTGGACGTTACCTCATTAATCCACTTGTTCATCGATAAAGATGAAATTTTGGACAAAGGATTAGTGGGCAAAGAATTTGAAGCCGAAAAAAAGGAGCCAGGCCAAGCAAAGGCCCAATGGGCTTTACGCCCACCATGTTCGGCCAAGTGGGCCTAATGAGGCCCACCAAGCCCATCCAAGCCCATTTCAAGCAATTGGGCCCAAGGGCAAAATTGGAACTTTATGTCAAGGTGTGAAATGACCAAAATACCCCTTCTAGAAGGAATTTTTCATTAAATGAGAATTGATGGAGAGAAGACAAGGGAGAGAAAAATCTTGGGCATTTATGAAGGGAAATGATGAAAATCTACGAGGAGTGATGCAATCTCACTTACTCTTCCTCTCAATCTCTCATTTCTCTTTTTCTTCCTCTCTCCCCCTCCTCTCTTCCCTCCTATGTGGCTACCCCCTCCACTCTCTCCATTCTCTCCCTTTTTCTTCCTCTTTTCCCCTTGTTTTTCCTTGCCGCCACCCCTTTTTATGCCATTCACCACTACCTCAAGCCGTGCCACTTCACCATCATTGTGCACACCGCCGCGCCACCGCTCATCGCTATCTGTGCTATCCTCACCATCATTGGAACACCATCTCTCCCTCTCACTGCCACCACCACCAAAACCTCTCTCTCTCTCTCTCTCTCTCTCTCTCTCTCTCTCTCTCTCTCCAAGCCAAAGTTGCCACCTACCCAAGCCGCTTGCCATTCAAGTCGTTGCTATCAGTTTTGTGTCATCACTGTTAACAAGTGAGTTAACCTCCTAATCCCTTGATTAGGCTATTAATTATGTTTAGGTGTAGTATTAGATTATGTTAATTATGGTTAGTGCTAATTAAGGATAGTTTAGTCAATAAGTTATCACAATAAGTGATAAGCAAAAATAGATTATCGCAATAAGTGATAGGTGGTGATAGGTTATCAAGAAAGTGGTAAGTGGATGTGATAACATATCAAGGAAAATAAGTGATAAGCTATCACAAAATGGATGATAAGCTATTGTTAAATAGGCGATAAGGTATCATAAATGGTTGATAAGTTATCATAGATAAGGTGATAAGCTATCATTAGTGAGTGATAAGTGGTTGCCATATGTGGTTTATACTTGAGTGGTATGGTAATTCTATACATGTTTCATGATGTTTAGAGCAGGTATTGCCATGAAAAATGAATATCCAAATTAAAAACATTAATTGCTAATTTAAAAGAAAGGTTTTATGGACTTAGAAATGATAATTCACAGGATGTTGTGTTTGGATACCATGTTCTATGTGTTGAATTGGGCAAAGATATTTTAAAATGAAAGCATGCAAAGTTTGACTAGTTAATATTGTGTGAGTGATCACGTGTAAATATTTTACTACATTTTTATGTATGAAAGTTGTGGTAGCTTGTTGTTGTGATCACGAACCACGTCTGTATTGTCTAATGATAAAGAAATGAAATTGGTATAAGTGGTTAGTGTGCTGTGTAGTCACTTAAAGGAATCCGTCACCCAACAAGGGTTTGGGGACAATACTCAATTTTTATTGGATGCACAATGGGGGTCTAGATGTCGAGTCGCAGTTGAAACCGGATCGATGCTCCTTATGGAATGCTGTCTATGGTGGGAATCCTACACAATGCCTTGCTCGATGTGGCGAGACGATGTTCGATCATACCGGAAGACCGCTAACTCTTGTGCTGGTCGTGGCCATGAGCGGTCTTTAATAATCGGAAGACGCGTGAACGCATTGTGCATGGGAAAATATGATAAGTGTTCTAATTATGTGCTATGCTTGTTGCATTGATTATGGTAGAAGATGGTTAATGTTATGCAGAGGTTTGCTAATGCGAGGTAAGAATGCCTACAATTTATTCGATGGCTTTGTTGGTTGACATTAAGTTGAGCTACCTAATCATGTATATAATTAAGGCAAAGCAAGGGTTGATTTATTATTGATTTGCCATCAATATATTGCTGCATGTTTATGTTACACCCAAACACAAGTTGGCTTTCTAAATGAGGCTTAAATAGTTAACTTACTGAGATTTTTATCTCACTCATTGTTGTTAATGCTTTTCTAGCTCTATGATAGTGAACAAACATGTATGATTTGGGTCCCTATGTACCAAGACCTCAAGACAATGTCGTGCCTGATTCCTAATTCAAACCAAATTTATAAGCATTATGTAACCACTGTTTGGGTTGATGAGGGATTACTAAATCTAGTGCCCCATCGATTTAAGGCCTAGCTCATTTGACATGGAGATGAACTCTTCAATCTGCTAAGGGGTTTCAATCAACCACCAGGCAAGGGCCCTAGTAAGGAGATATGGGATCCGATGGATATCAACACCCTTGACAGTGCTGTTGAGGATTTGGGGACTGACCCGAATACTTAGTTTGACCCCAAGATTTCTCCCGGTGGGTGGGTATAAGCACCAAATGCTCCTCTTTTTGGCCAATCCCGTGTTTTGAAAGAGTAGTTTAACCTTGCCCCTATATCTTTTTATTGACTGGCTAGGAAGTTGCTCGTCTAAAGGGCTTATAATTACTAACTTCCTTGGGTTAATCGGTATATAAATAAGAAGGTCGTTCTTTCGGATGTTTGCTATTGTGTTTTCCTACTGTCATTGTTGTTTTGATTAACTATGTGGATATAATTTGCTTCCACATGTGTTTAATCGCAAGATAAAAATGAATGAGTTAGCGATGTATCCTAGGACGTCACAATCAAATGACTGCAAGAGTAAGGGTTTGTCACATGCTCGAGGGTCAAGACATGACACTGCATACTAAATATTTTCCAAAATAAAGATAAAAAGTATAGAAAAAGTGTGAGATTAGAACCATAAGTGACATAATTTTCAGACGATACTCAATTTATTATCATAACTTTTTTTTCAATTATTTGAGTGCCATAACTTTTTTAAAAATTCATCACAAATCCTATGCCGCATCAATTATTTTGCATAATTAAGTTCTTAAATCCATGATATCTTTGGTTCATTAAAGCAAAGTACTCTCCTACACTTTACTTATAGTAGTGACTTCTAAATAAACTAATTTGCATGTTTACTAAAAATTGAAAGTTGCGGTTGGTATGGGCTTAGGAAAGTCCACACTAAATTTCTAACTTAGAATTCCTTTAGTCTTTCTATTGGTAATTTACCTCTGAGAAGGTCGCACAATAATTGGAGTTCATTCTAGTGTTCTTTACCATTTTTGGGAGTTACTGAATTTGACTGTGCAACTACTCTATCAGTTATTGCGAACGTCGAGTCATCTCATAGCCCTTGGCTCTCATACATGCTCACACCGCGATCTTTTGAATTCATCATAAATAGTGAAATATCAATCCTGCAAATCAAAGTACTTCACAGTGTTTGAATCTGGAGGTAACCAACTCACTGACATTCGTAATTTCAAAACAAGTCTCATAAAGAATGGGGCCTTCTATGGTCCTTCGAAGATTTCCCTTTTTACTACCCGTTACATCTAATTTCAAAACAGAAACACTTTGATGAATGAGATCTATTTACATATATTTACATATAATTATCTTCAAAACATAAATACGTTGTAATATGTATATCTCACTTTGATTAGATTGGTCTTTATGAAAAAGGGGCGCGCAATCGTTCTAACGGTGAATGATTAGCCAGAACATACGCTAAAATTGTGTTGAACAGTCATCTGACCCATGAAAAGCCGAAAGCGACCACATCGTTGGCCTTACTTGAATTAGCCATCGAGAATGAGGAAGGGGCAGCAACTATATAGGAGTAAAGCAAGAAACTTAACCTAGTCATTTGTTTAAGCTAATGAGGCATGAATAAGCCACCGAAAACAACGATAATTTGTCCTCATTTTTGAGTCTCAGTAATCAACCAAAGTATACCTAAAATGGAGTTTTCTCCGATTATAGCATTCTTCACTTGGATGACCACGAAGGGAACCCTACGTAAAATGGAGTTTCCAAATGTCGTGATACCAAATCCAAATTCAATTCCATTTGTTTTCCTCACCCTGAACCGTCCTTATAACATTAAGATACGACTTCCCTCGGAGCTCACGAGAGTAATAACCCTTGACGTAATCGACTACACCTATTCTTCTGAACAATGCTGGCTTGTCTGATGTGATTAGGCTAGGTGCAGGACCCATTTCACCTTCCAAGTTTGGGCTGTAAAATGTGGCAACCGAGAGCCTCTCCTTCATCGAGTTAACTGTTGCTCGGTGCTCAATGCTCCGATAATTACCATTTGTGACAATCTGTGTCAATCATTAATTACACAAATTATTCAGTCATGCCTCTGATGGATTTTGTTCATGAAATTCTATTCTCTATACTCATCCTAGCAAACTGCTTAAAGTTTTGTTTAGATAGACTATTCATCGAAAGGCATCTTTGAAAAAAGAACAGATTGTCTGAGATAACAGTGTTGTCATCGACAGCAGCACATCGAGTCTAGACAACATAGGCTAGTATATGAAACAAAATTAGGTGCAACTCTGCAAAAAAGATATAGAGATGGTGCCGATCGAAAATCTTTACCTCTAAAATGTCACCGACATTGACAATGAAAGCATTAGGAAGGGGCTTGATGGGAACCCATGTGCCCTCTTTCCTCACTTGGAGACCGTCCACTTCATTGACTTGGAGAAGAATGGTGAGGCCTATGGCGTCAGAGTGAGGAGTTAGGCCGATGACCAGCTCGGGTCGCGGACACGGAGGGTAATAGTTCATCCTAATGCCTTGCAGGCCCTCCTCAAACTGTTCCATCATCTCCTTGGTGTCCATCTTTAAAGCTTTTGCCATGAGAAGGAGTATCTTCATTGCAACATCTCGGAGCTCTGAGGAGTATTTATCCAAGACATTTCTGCATAATAATAAGATGATACATATAAGAATAGGCTACCAACGTGTGTTGAGAGAGAGAGAGCATGGATTTTCACACAAAATGCGAGGCAGTGAGATGAGTATGTTTATTTTGAGTAAATAATTAAATGCTCATCTCGACGTCAAGAGACTTGGGATTTGTTGAAAATAGTTACTCAGGTTGTTAATACAATATACATCATACTACTAAAGTTAAGGTATTATTGATGATGCGGGCTAATCATCAAGCGAAGCTTTCATGCATCCGGCTCTTGTGAGCCCAACCCACACAAATCATCGCCCATACATGCATCGGGTGTGGCCATGAATTTTTCAAAACTTTTTATCTTTAACTTGATTGTTGATGTGTCAACCATTTAGAGTAAATTTAATATTTAGCTTGTAAAGGAACCAAAAGTCCAATTTGGGGGAGGAGGGGACGGCAAGAGTTTTCTCGTCCCTCTTAGAAATGATGGGAGACACGCTTTACATACTTGCGAGATATCATTTGTCCTTCAACAATTAATATTATCTTTTTCTGTATTTGCGACATGCATTCAGACAATCCCGTTCATTTTTAACAAAATATCTTGATAGATAGTGTACTCGATGCATGAGAGAGAGAGAGAGAGAGAGAGAGAGAGAGAGAGAGAGAGAGAGAACCTGAAGGGAAAGGGCAGCATGGGAAATAGGTGAGGTTTTCTCAAATGTCTGGGGAGGGACACCATGTAAAAGCGGTCGCCCCAGTCTAGCTTCTGCTCCTCGGACACAACAAACGCCTGCCCAAAGCCCTGCGAGTCTCCTTCTTCTGGCCAAAACTTCCTCTTCTCCTCCATTGGAAGCTTGAAGAACTCTTGGATTCCTAGCTTCACCTCCTCCACCAATGAACACCTCACTCCGTGATTTATCAACTGCATACACCAAAAAGTGATCGATTAACGTCAAAAGTTGAATTCTTGAAAACATATATCCGGACCTCATGGAAGACCTGGAAGAATCCCCAATCTCTGCATGCAGAGTGCAGCTTTTCAAGCTCGGACTCCATCAAATCGCCATTGCCCGGTGGGAGCTTGCTCAGGTCAATTACTGGTACGTGAAGCAACGAAGTTCCATGATCATCATTCATGAACGGATGCTCTAGGTCGGTACGGATATAGCGAGGTGGGACTTCGGTCATGGCCTCTTTTGCCAACTCCTGGACGCTCGGGACTGGAAGAGAACGACCGAGCTTTGTGACAGTCGCGTCCATGGTCGCAACGAGAGGATCGGATGACGAAAGTCTCATAAGAGTTAGCTAAACCCAATCTACCCGACCGACAAAATTATGGCTTCGTGATCTGTTATCCATGCATGAATCCACCTTGTCTTATTTAAATGGTGGAAGCTTCAAGAAATGGGACTAGAATTTGCCATGAGATCATTCAAATAATTACAGTTGACCCGATAAGCAAGCAAACGAAAGCAAATCACTTTTATGTTGATTTCTAATAAGCAATATCGCAAGAATGGAATTTACGCAAGCAATCGAGTAAAACTAAATCATCAACTCGTTTGTGACCAGGTTTTGAAAGAGATCAATAATGTAGGAGCACCTACGTGTCATATTTAATTAGTGCATATTAAATCATAATTTAGAAATAATATTATTATATGATCAATCTCAAGTGGGACTTAAATTTAATAAATAAAAAATATCACAATATGATGAAAATGTCAATCATCACGGAGGGGGAAAAGAGCATATGTTTAACAAAATTTTATGCACTTACTATTTGTTGATTGATACGTGCACTTGAAGATAATAATGTAACCGAATTCAACCCCATGTCAATCATCCAAAGGCGCATCTGTGATATAGTTTTTCTTGCTATTATGAGTATGAGATTATACTGCATTTGACATGACACAGCGTTGAAGTCAACACAATGTTCTGGATAGATTTAGTGGTGTGTGTTGTGAGGATTTGAAGAAATGGATGACTTTCTGGGCAAGGTGCATCGATACCGCTGTTTTGAAGACAGTCTGTTTCGATGGCCAGTACTCGACATGATTTGTAATTCAAAGCTGTCAGTTCGGATGGAAGTTCTGTCCCCATGATGCAACGCCCAGACACGAGTCCTCCCGACTTAGTCTGCTTAATAAGCGAAGGACCAACATAACTCTATTCTTGAAATGATAGTCTTGGGAAAAATTATTGTTGGAGAAAGAATTTGATTTTATTCTTAACTCCGGTTCTAATTGATTCGGTCACAGATATTAAGAAAATAAAATAGGATAATGTAATCGTGTTTATTCATTCCATAATTCGATTTTTGTACTATAAATATGAAAGTATACATATACAAAGCATACACAAAGAAATAGAGTTTACATTTTCCATCCAAAAGTATTTTTCCCTTCATTTTGTGTCATGGTATCAGAGCATTCGATTTTGACCTAACTTCCACGAACTTATTTGAATTGCCTTCGGTAGTTTTCAATTTTGTTATTGCAAACCTCATCTTGCAAAACAAATTGACACACCGAGTAGGAATTCATTCATCAATCCTATAAACACCATGCCCAAAAATCAGAATAGGAAGTCAAGCACTGGCAAGAACGAAGAAGCAATCCTACCTTCAATGGAGGAATCGTCCAATAATTCTCCTTAGAATCAGACTTCAGATCAGATTAATCTAGTTCAAGAAGAGCAAGATCATGTTCATGTTCAACACCCTTCAGCTCCACCACCCACCTCAGTCCAAGCCTCTGGCCCAACTCAATGGCTGCCAATGCAATGGATCCCAGTCCAAGGTTTGTGGGCTGTTGGTGTTCACACCTAACTTTTAGTCAACGTGTTAGTGAAAGTAGAAAAGTCAAGATTAAGCTTTCTAATTGCGACAAAACCCGTTTCTAGAACAAATTTTTTTATTTTTCATTTGTTTTTCCTTGGCCTTTCATTTGTGGGCAATGTCCTACTCAATTTTAGCAAAACCACAAAAAGTCAAAATAGTTGATTTGAAGTTGACTTTTTGTCAATCCTTTGATCAAAAATTAATCTCGATTTACATTTTTATTTTTTGCACAAAAAGACCCCATTTGACCTTAATTTCACTTTGGCCACAAAAATTTTCAAAAATTTTAAAGGTTTGATCATAAAATCAGCTTTTCAGCAATTAGTCACTAGTCAACCTTTGACCAAAAAAATTGGAAAATGTGAAAACCCCTAAATCATCATATTTTAGCCCCAATTTGACTTTGGCATTGAAAATTGTGCAAAAATCAATTCAAAACCTAGTTTTCCCCAATTGTGGAATTATGTTCAAAATCGGTCAAAAATAAAATTACTTTCATTCTAAATTCTAGCTTAGTTTTCTTCATGACATTTGATTTAGAGTTGATTTTGCATTTGCTCGTTTGACCAATTTTGTGAGTTAGCATGTCAAAATGAAAACCCCCAATTTTGGCCCTAATTGGGGATCCTGAGCAATTCTTCATGATTTGTGTGCTTACACTTTGAATCAATTCACTTTATTGAGGTAAACCCAAATCCGGGGTCAATTTTGAGAAATTCACTTGGAAGCCACCTAATTTGGCCAATTTAACTTTCTTGAGAATTGGAAATTTGAACCCATGTGTTCCAATCAAGCCAATTTGATTTTGCCCATTCTAGACTAACATCCAATTGAAGTAATCAAACTTCAATTTGGCCATATGCATTCCAATTATCAATGTTGGTCTAGCCCATGGTCGCTATTTAATAGTAATTGATCCAATCTAGGGCATTTCTTGCATAATTAGGCACCTCGGGTGACCCAATTTCATCCAATTTGCGTGCAACAATTTTGATTTCACTTTAATTGGACAAAACCGTGAAAATAGGGATGAAAATGGCAGGAGAATCAGACCGGTTCGACCAGGTCAACCCGAGTTTGATCGGCATTGACCACCGCGCAACCCAAGACCAATTCCAGCCATTTTCCGACGGTCAGAGTTCGATTCCAATCAACCCAAGCCATGGCTGGCGCCCTCTCATCCTTGTTCAAGTAAATTTAAGAAATTGCCCTCGGATTTGCAAAATTACAAAAGTGCCCCAATTAGTCATTAACCCCAAAATTAATCGTAGACCATTTGTTGGAGATTCATCATAGCCATCTAAATAATCATATGTATA
This sequence comes from Corymbia citriodora subsp. variegata, assembly GCA_014858505.1. Classification (NCBI taxonomy): domain Eukaryota; kingdom Viridiplantae; phylum Streptophyta; class Magnoliopsida; order Myrtales; family Myrtaceae; genus Corymbia; species Corymbia citriodora. Next base: position 27,013,352 of record CM026420.1, on the reverse strand, counting down.
TTAGTTGTTATCTTAAACAAACTTAACCACTAAGCAAGTTTGTTAACTAGAGAGATCAATTCCTAATACTTGGATTAATCCAAGGTTAAGAATTGATCTTAGTAAGGGGTATAAATTCAATTTTCCCTCCAAAATTTAGGGGGCTTCATTTCGGATCTATATTTCTCTCTTATCAAAGAATGGACACCTCTCTCTCTCTCTCTCTCCCTGCCTATCCGCCACTTGCCGCAGTCAACCTGCCTCATGCCGGCCAAGGACCAATCACTGCCGGCCCCTTCCGTGATCCACGGCTCGTCCTCAAGCCAACAGTAGGTGGCGCCGCCTTCGTGTCTTGCCGAAGCCACCTGCTGATCACCATTTCTTTCTCTTGACGCTATATTTATGCTTATATCGCGAATCCTTTTTCAAGATTCTCTCCTGTGTGTATGTGGAGATTGTCGGCAGGAAAATGATGAGAACGTGATGACGTGGCCTCCATCTTGCAATGACTTCTTGTGAATACGTTGAGTGTTGTCGAGAGAAGAGAAAATGAGAGTCCTCGCTGAATGAGACGGGGATGTGAACCCTCGTCTCTTTCGTACGTTCACTCTTTTGCCATTCTCTGTTCGTATTTTCTTTTTTCTTTTTTTTTTCCTTTTTTCTGGAGGAGCATAATCTTGACAAGAAACGAAACATAATTGCAATAGTTTGAACGGAGAAATGGAATCGCTCACGATCAAATTGATGAAAAAGATGCTTGATTTAATTTGATGATTGTCATCAATGTCTATGAAGAAAAATTCAGAATGGGTACATTTGACGATATGAATCATTTGAAAAATAAGCATATCTGTTCCGTAGTGGATCTCTTACAAAAACAATTCGGATTGGCTCTAGTTTGTTTAGAAAATGTGGCTAAAGGAACTATATGTGGAGCAATTAGGCATAAATTGATACTGACTCCTCAGAATTTGGTAACCATCGCAGGAAATTAGGAGGACCTGCAAAGAGTGAACAGATCGCTGGGCTTCGAAGAAAGTGATAGAGGAGCACAGGGATCACTGATTGTGCACGACGAAGACCAATGTGGTGTGACGGGTCACTAAAACTTGATCTGCTTGGGCCGAGACGTCTCAATTGACGAACGGAGGAACGGAAGCCACGAGTTGCCCCTGGATGACTGCTAAGATCGCTAGAGTTGCTGCAGGTATCGTCGACAGCCGCTGGTCGTTTGCTGGGAGTTTGCAGGGACCCTTCGCTGGTGCAGGTCGAAAGGTGGTTTGCGGCAACAGCGTCCGAGGCGTGAACGACGAGACAAGAGAATGGTAATCGCAAAGAATGACATGTTTCTCTCTATTTCCTATTCTTTTCTTATAATCCCCTCATGAAGACATTAGCGCGTGAACGATGAAGAAGAGTCAAGGATCATGATAGACACGACGTGATGATATGAGGACCATAGTGGTCATGATATCATCGAAGAGTTTTAGAGATCGTGGACATGAGATATATGAAAGTATTCGTGCCAGCCTTCTTTTACAGCAAAAAATCTTCCATGGAGCCGATTGATGATTCTTTTATGGCATCTATATCTAACCCAATCTTTCAATGCAATTATTTCAAACGTGGACTAAATCTGTCAAATTGGTCATTATCCATTTTGTCCCTCTAACATGCTTGATGCAGATAAAGTAATTCTAAATGCTACCATTATCTAGATGCCATGCAATGCCTAATGCTCATCATGACTTTAATGTTAAATGACTAAATATGATAGCTAAAATTTGGGTATCCACTAATCTCTAAGAGTCCGAGATAGGAAAGTAAGCGATTTTGAATCAATTAAACTTGACATTATCACAATTAGTTAAAAGTATGTGTATTGAGGGTTCACAATTAGTTAAAAGTATGCATTCATTAATCGTTAGATTATCTCAATTGTTTTGGAGAGTATGGTAAGACATTGTTCTTAAGCTTATCCAACTGGATTGATGAGAAAATATTTGGAAGTATATCTTTGATAGAGAAAACTGAACTAGCCAAACTTGGGATCAAGACTAGAGAGATCACTACTCGATTGTCATGATCTTACCGTCATGGTGCACCATTTAGGGGTTTAGCTAATGGATTATTGAGCCTAGAGTTAACTTGGGCTCTCTCAAGCCCATACTGATTTGCGACTTAGAATTATAAGTTCTTAACATGCAAATGATTTTCAATAACGAGTCACTACTAATCAATTTACAATTCGTCAATTAAAAAACCAATTGGAGAAATTGGAGATTTACTTTACTTCTACAACTAGAAATTTTGGGTGCGGAAACTTGGTTACACTAGATTTTTATAATACCCTTTTAGTACCTTCTTTTTTTTTTGAAAAAAATATATAGCAAGTAGCTTGGATTTAATTTATCACTTCTTAACATGTAAGGTGATCATGCAATGTGCAAACCACCAAAATAACACCCAATAAAGCAATAAATAAATTGTTAGACTTACCTCAAAGCAACAAAAACATCTGCAACATTAACTTAAAATTTACATCAAGAATCTTAGATATGATATCTGATTCAAATTAGGGATGATTAGTTCTAGGGTAGGTAGGTTTTAAAGCTAAAACTTGGACACTACCTTGTCATAACCGTTTCTCAATTTTTGGACCCTAAACCCTACCTTGTTTGCTTGGAACCAATTTTGGAACCTACCCTATTTTTTTGGTCTAGTTCTAGGGTTTACTTGAGAAACAATTTTATCTTTTTTTCCTTTTTATGGTTTATTTTTAATAGCAAAATCATATGAAGCTGAGTAACGAAACGATTCAAAGCAAAAAATGAATAACAAAAATACTAATCTACCAAAAACAACAATTTATAAGATGCATACTTAGTCACATACAATTATAAATGATGAAAAGTTGAAACACATAATATAAAACTTAAATTACAAAACTCCAGTCTCTATTCATCCCAAAAATTTAGGGGAAGAGGAAAAACTGGCAAGGAGTTTCGAGGAAGGACGAAGGAGTGATGAGGTCACAATTGCTATGTCACATCGGATTTCTAGCACTTGGGTGAATTTTTTTTTTAATATTTTTAGTATATAAATGATTGATTGAAAGTTATGATACACTCAAGTGGATACTTTTTAGAAGTTGCGACACTCAAGTAGTTGAAAAAAAACACTTATAGTACTTAAGTGAGCATTATATGAAAATTATGGTACTTGTGGTGTCTTTATTCCCTGTTTGATTTATTTTATTTAGTATAATCAGTCCTTGTATCCATGATATATTTGGTTCGTGAAGAAAAGTGCTCTGCCTCCATGACATATTTGATTCACAAAGATAAAGCGCTCTCTCACACTTTACTTAACTCTCCAATCAACCTACCAATAATTGATTAGTAACGACTTTTGAATAAACTTATTTGCATGTTTACATTGATTAAATTAACCCTGAAACTTGCGGTTGGTATAGTCTTGAGAGAGTTTGCATACATTTTTGGCTTAGTATTCAATTAGTTTTTCTATTGATAGTTCATCTCTGGAAAGGTAGTCACATTAATCATCCAAATTCCTTTTAGTTTATATACTTTTTTGGGAGTTGCTGAATTTGACTGTGCAACTCCCCTATCAATTATTGAAAACCTCGAGTCATTTCATAGCCCTTAGCTCTAATACAAACTGACATCGAGAACTTTTGAACTCATCATACTTTATGAAGTATCAATCCTGCAAACCAAAGTACTTCACAGTTTTTGAATTCTGGAAATAACCAACTCACTGACATTAATAATTTCAAACCAGCCACATAAAGAATGGGGCCTTCTATGGTGCTTCGAAGAATTCCTCTTTCACCTACCCATGAAAAGCCGAAAGCGACCACATCGTTGGCCTTACTTGCTTAGCCATCGAGAATGAGGAACGGGCAGCACTTATAGAAGAGTAAAGCAAGAAATTTATTTAGCATTTGTTTAAGCTAATGAGGCATGAATAAGCCACCGAAAACAACGATAACTTGTCCTCACCCTCAACTCTCAATCATCAACCAAAGTATACTTAGGAAAGTAATCAATCTAGGACAAGTAGAGTGATCTCTTCGATTATAGAATTCTTCCCTTAGATGACCATGAGGGAGCACTGCGTAAAATGGTGTTTACGAGTGACTTTTGGGATACCAAATCCAAATTCAATTCCCTTTGTTTTCCTCACCCGGAATTGTCCTCATAATATCAAGATATGACTTCCCTTGGAGCTCACGAGAGTAAAATCCCCTGAAGTAATCAGCAACACCTACTCTTCTGAACAATGCCGGCTTGCCAGATGTGATTAGGCTCGGTGTAGGGCCCATTTCGCCTTCCAAGTTTGGGCTGTAAAATGTGGCAACCGAGAGCCTCTCCTTCATTGAGTTAACCGTTGCTCGGTGCTCAATGCTACGATAATTACCATTCGTGACAATCTGTGTGGATCATTAAATACACAAACTATTTAGTCATGCCTCTGATGGAATTTTGTTCATGAAATTCTGCTTTCTATGCTCATCCTAACAAACTGTACAAAGTTGTGTTTAGTAGACTATTCAGCGAAAGATGTCTTTAAATATACCAGATTGTATGAGATAACAATGTTGTCATCAATAGCACATCGAATCTAGACAATATTGGCTAGTATATGAAACAAAATTAGGTGGAATTCTGCAGCAAAACTACAGAGATAGGGCCGATCGAAAATCTTTACCTCTAAAATGTCTCCGACATTGACGATGAAAGCATTGGAAAGGGGCTTGATGGGAACCCACTTTCCCTCTTTCCTTACTTGGAGACCATCCACTTCATTGACTTGGAGAAGAATGGTGAGGCCTACGGCGTCAGAATGAGGAGTGATGCCGATGACCAGCTCAGGTCGCGGACACGGAGGGTAATAGTTCATCCTAATGCCTTGCAGGCCCTCCTCAAACTGTTCTATCATCTCCTTGGTGTCCATCTTTAAAGCTTTTGCCATGAGAAGGAGTATCTTCTTTGCAAGATCTTGAAGCTCTGAGGAGTATTTATCCAAGGCATCTCTGCATAATAATAAGATGATACATATAAAATAGGTTACAAAGATGTGTTGAGAGATGGAGAGAACGGATTTTCTCACAAAATGTGAGGCATCGATATGAGTAGGTTTATTTTTTAGTAAGTGATAATTATTCATCTCGACGTCAAGAGATTTTGGATTCGTAGAAAACATTTACACAGGTTGTTGATACAGTATTCATCATGCTGGTAAAGTTATGGTATTATTGATGATACGGGTTAATCATCAAGCCAATCTTTCATGCATCCCGCTATGAGCCCAACTCAAGTGAATCATTGGCTTTGGTGAATCTTTCAAACGATGCATGTTAGTTGGCCACCCACATGCACCGGGTGTAGCCAAGAACTTTTGTTAAGTTTTTTTCTTTAATTAGATTGTTGATGTGTCAACCATTTGGAGTAAATTTGATATTTAGCTAGTAAAGTAACCAAAAATCAAATCCAACCAATTTTAACCTTCTTCATCTTAATGCGTTAGCCTCGGAAGGGTAAATCACGACATGCGTTCAGACAATCCCGATCATTTTGAACAAAATATCTTGACAGATACAGTACTCGATGCACGAGAGAGAGAGAACCTGAAGGGAGTAGGAAGCATGGGAAAAAGGTGAGGCTTTCTCAAATGTCTGGGTAGGGACACCACGTAAAACATGTCGCCCCAATCAAGTTTCTGCTCCTCGGACACTACAAACGCCTGCCCAAAGCCCTGCAAGTCCCCCTCTTGTTGCCAAAACTTCCGCTTCTCCTCCATTGGAAGTTTGAAGAACTCTTGGATTCCCAACTTCACCTCTTCCAACAATGAACAGCTCACTCCATGGTTTATCAGCTGCATCCACAACAAGGGCATCAATTAATTTCAAAAGCCGAATTCTTGAATAAACAAATCGGACCTTACGGAAGACCTGGAAGAATCCCCAATCTCTGCATGCAGCGTCCAGCTTTTCAAGATTGGATTCCATCGAATCGCCATCGCTCGACGAGAGCTTGCTCAGGTCAATTACTGGTACTTGAAGCAACGAAGTTTCATGTTCTAGGTCGGTACGGATGTAGCGAGAGGGGACATCGGTCATGGCCTCTTTGGCCAACTCCTGGACACTCGGGACTGGAAGAGAACCGCCGAGCTTATTGACAGTCGCGTCCATGGTCGGAACGAGAGGATCGGATGCGAAAATCTCATAACAGTTTAGTTAACCTGGTTTCTCCTTTATAGCAGAGGCGTCAAGAGACCCTGCATGTCGAGCCACAAGAAGTGCACGTGGCTTCTGGCCAAACCCAATCCACCGATCGACAAAGTTATGGGTTCGTGATCGGTTATCGGTGGCCTTGTCTTATTTAAATAGTGGAAGCTTCAAGAAATAAGATAAAAATTTGCCATGAGATCATGCTAACTACTTGTCAATCAAATTATTACAGCTGACCCAATAAGCAAGCAAAGGTAAGCAAATCGCTTTTATGTTGATTTCTCAAAGCAATATCGCAAGAATTGGAATTTACACAAGCAACAAAACTTGAGTAAACTAAATTATTTGAAAGAGATTAATAATGTAGGGGCACCTATGTGTCATATTCAATCATAATTGAGAAATAATATTATTATAAGATCAATCTCACATTGGACTCAAATTTAATAAATAAAAAATATTACAATCTAATGTAAAGATCCATCATCACATAGGGGCAATAAAGAATATATGTTTAACAAAATCTTACACACTCACTATTAAATGATTGATACGTGCACTTGAAGATAAGAATATAACCAAATTCAAGACCATGTCAATGAAGGTGAATGTGTAAAATAATTTGTCTAGCTGTCATGAATATTGAAATCATATTACGTTTGACACGACACAATGTTGAAGTGAATACAATATTCTGTACAGATTTAATGGTCTATGTTGTGGGGATTGTCATGACCTTCCCAAAGGTCCATTAAACATGCAATTACCCCCCTTCACCTAGGAAAGATAATGGATTACTAAGCTTACAAGCTTAGCATGACTCTTTCAAGTCCTGCTAATCGCAACTTGGCACTCGATTAAACATGCAATTTTCTTACCTTTTGAAACTACCACTAAGCAAAGTAGAAGGGAATATTTTAATTCTACAAACCCAAGCAAAGTAGAAGGGAATACTAATCACAACTTGGCACCCTTTTCTAGTCAGGGTCAATTACAAACCCAAGCAAAGTAGAAGGGAATATTTTAATTCTATGAAGCAGAGATTTAATGAATTCGGGTACATGATTGTGCTAGATTAATCTAATGCCATTTCCTTACCTTTTCTCTTTAGTCTCTCAATCTCATTTGAAATAAAACCCCCCTTTCACCGAATAATGCTCACTTTGTTAAATCAAATCTGATTTGTTTAAACCTCTACCCCTCTCACCAAGTCACCGAATTGCTCTCAATTTCCAATCTCCAACGAAACTCCTTTAATTCCTTCTTCACTGTTTGACCACCTTTCGTATTCTGATTATTCATTGAGTCAAATTCAAGTGCTGATTATCTCCACGGNTGGGTTGGACTAAGTATCTTGACATTGATTTATTTCTACCTTTCAATAAACCATCATAGAGGGTTCAACTTCACGTGCACGGTAGATAAAATATGACAACAAGCACTGTGTTTACACATGTGCATTCCCAAAAAGAAAGTGCACACGAACCATGCGAAATTATCTGTATCGACCAAGCATAAGCGATGCATGCTGCAAAAAGGAAATTAAATTCATACATGCAAAGTACACCTGTTTTAGATTGTTTTGAGACATTGCAAAGTTAAGTCCAATTCAGTAGACAAAATGTCATAAAAAATAAATACGGTAGACAAAATGTCATAAAATAATAAATAAATATTCGCAGTTCGATGTGCATTTTAGGATTATATTATAGTTTCACTTAGAACGCAAAAGGAAAACTTGAAAAAATTCTTTATCTGTTCAATTTTCAGTACTTTTCTCATCAAATCTGTCCTAACAAATTTAGAAAAAATAAGAGGCAGTCATTATTCTCCAAGTTTGTCCATGATGTTCCATAAAAAACCTTCATGCATTTTTCTCAATCGTTAACTAAAAAGACTATTATCTAACCCTCTCTCTCTCTCTCTCTCTCTCTCTCTCTCTCGACCCTGGCAAATCACGTCCTTAAATAAAAAGTAAACTAGGGTTTAGGTTTTGCAGTGTCGCAATCCCATCTCCCCGTCCCTTCCGGCCGAAGATACTACCTGTATATCTCTTATTGTTGGTCGCCATTTCACGTGTGGGAAATCAAGAAATCAGACGGGTATTTTGCCGACTTGATCTCAAATTTTCAGCTCTAATCTCGGATGATAATTGAAGCGACCTTTTGTGTTGTGAAGTGGGAAATCGCTTCCCATATGAATGGTGATATTAGATGAGTACCATTGACTTTGGGAATGTGAAAATTGCTTAAGAGACAGATGGGATCAGCGTGTCTTCGATCAGCTGCAGTTGATCTTTTGCCACATGAACCCGCAATCACGCATTGATACGCTCCACGGTTTCAAAACCAAGATGCATTAAATTTAACGCAACGTTAACATCACCCAGAAATATAGATAGTGTTTTCGAGTGGACAATTTTTTCGTGGGTAATTTTTTTTTTTTTTTTTGGTAAGGTAAGAATTTTTATACGACAACCAAAGATTTTGTACAATAGAGGGGGAAGCCACGGTACCAACTAACACTCATCTGGACAAACTGTCACTGGAGTAGGAGGGTACCGCAGTCACAAAAGGAAATACACGATTAGGATAGAGTCCTAAGGAACTAAGAGGACCTATGCCATCCTATGCTAAGTAATGGCCGGCTCCACTCCAAAAATCTGAGGGTCTATCCCCCAACTGCGTTGCATTCTTCTGTTTCTGGGATTGTCTTCCACCGACTTGAAAGCTAAAGCTTTGTCTTTGACCGCCTTATGGAGGTACTTCTTCATGGAGGGAAAACATAGGTTGTGGCCATTGAAAAGGATTTCATTTCTAGTTTTCCAAATAATATAGCAAAGAGAGCCAAAAGAGAATAGAGCTATCTCCCGGTGAAATCCTTTCCCAGACAGAAATTTTTTTGCCCAAATAAGATTATCCGTCCAAGTGGAGTTGCTCCAAGGGAGATTACATCTGGCGGCCCAAAAATTTGCCAGAGCATTGGAGATATAGCAGTCAAAAAAGAGGTGGTTGATTGAGTCCGGCGTAGTGTTGCACAAGGCACAGACCGAATTAGGAATTCTGCCATAGGACATAAGATATACCTGAGTGGGGAGATGGTTTTTGGTAATAAGCCAGAGGAGAAATTGATGTTTAGGGGTCAACACCTTATCCCAGACAAAAGAGGACCAGTGAACCGGGTTGCATTTACGCCGAATTGTAGCCCATGCCGAGGCTGTTGAAAATGCTCCAGAGGAGCCCTCTAACCATGTGAAGGTGTCTTGGCCAATGGAGAGATGGGGAACCGTAATTTGCCACAGAGTTAACTCTTGGAGTAACTGAGTTCCTTCTGAGGAATATAGGTCCTTCACTCTCGCGTGTCTAAGAAGATCCAAATGGTGGATGTAACTGTTTGAGAAGATTGAATTAAGAGGACCCACGTGAAGCCATGGATCTAACCAAAGTGATACTAATTCACCATCACCTATCTTCCACCTGAAGTGGGGTAGGAAGTCTTTCCTTAGAGTAAGTATCTTCTGCCAAGCCCAGGAGCAGTGAGTAGGAGTGGAGGCATCCCAAAAATTCTTCCTTTTAAGGTGCGTTGCATGGATCCATTTGCACCATAACGACTCTTTATCAGTGAATAGCAACCAGATGTGTTTAGCCATGGCTGCTTTGTTACTATCTCTGATCCTTCTAATACCAAGGCCTCCTTCTTGGCGGGGAAGACAGACATCAGCCCAAGACACCTTTGCACCTCCCGGACCCATATTTGGGCCTTTCTAAAGGAATTGTCTACATGTTTGCTCTATCTTGTTCACCACTGCCGATGGAAGCCAAAAAATGGTGGCCCAATAAGCTTGAATGGCATGTAGTACTGACTTAATAAGCTGTAGTCGGCCTGCGAAGGAGAGGAAGCGGTGAGTCCAAGATTGGACTTTAGTAGTGAGGCGGCAAACTAGGGCGTTGCAGTCCGCTTTACTTAGTCTTGATGTGATGATGGGTACACCCAAGTATCGCACAGGAAGGGAGCCGCAGCTGAAGCCAAGTGTTTGTACAATATGCTCATTAGTGGTCTCAGCACCTCCTGAAATGAAGACTTCACTTTTACTAGTATTAGGGACTAGTCCACTCCAGGTAGAGAATAAAGTAAGCCCGTCTTGGAGGCAGGAAATAGAAGCAAGTTTTGCTTCGCTGAAAAGGAACACATCATCCGCAAAGAATAGGTGGGATAGGCGTGTAGCCTTACATCGCCAGTGGTATCGGAATTCCGGGCGCCGAGTATGAGTGTCAAGAATCCCAGTAAAGACTTCCATGATCAATGTGAATAGGCATGGTGACATTGGGTCCCCTTGCCTTATACCACGTCCACTAGCAAAGAAACCATGGAGTTCGCCATTTATGGAGATAGAAAATTTTGGGGTCCGGACGCAGACCATGATAAGCTTTGTGAGATGGTTGGGAAATCCAAACGCTAGAAGAGTCTTCTCTAGAAAGTCCCAGTCAAGAGTATCATAGGCTTTCCGGAAATCCACCTTGATGGCACACTTCGGGATATAAGGCTTATTATGAAACCCGCTGAAGAGTTCTTGGGCAAGGAGAATATTGTCACTTATTCTCCTACCTTTAATGAAAGCAGTTTGAACCGGACTGATTAGGTAAGGGAGAACAGTGGCAATTCTAGCAGAGAGTATCTTCGTGATACACTTGTAGATAGTATTACAACAGGCAATAGGACGAAAATCCGACACCGATGTCGCATTAGGGATTTTTGGAACCAGGGCAATGATAGTATTGTTGACTTCCTTAAGCAAGGAGCCAGAAGCAAGGAAGTCCATAATCGCTTCAATAACTGAAGGGCCAACCCTGTCCCAATTCTTCTTAAAGAAATCAGCATTATAGCCATCAGGTCTGGGAGCCTTATTTCCAGCCATCGAGAACATAGCATCGCGAATTTCCGATTGGAGAAAGGGTTGGGAAAGAAAAGTGATCTGCTCTTCCTTGAGAGGGGAATGGATGACGTCGGATATCTCTTGTACAGAAGGCCTCACGGTCATACTAGCTGGAGCAAGGAGGTCCTGGAAATAAGAGACAAAAACCCCTTGAACTTCCTTCATTCCTGATACCATTTGTCCTGAGATATCCATGACAGAGATAATGCGATTTCGGAGGTGCCGGTGGTTGACTGACTGATGGAAGAACTTGGTATTATGATCCCCTTCCTTGAGCCAGCGAATTCGAGACTTTTGCCTGAAGAACGATTCTTCAAGGGATCGAAGTTCATAATATTCCTTGAGTTGAGAATGTTCCTCAGCTGCCAATGAACTGTTTTGAGGGTCTAGGTGGAGAGCCTCTTGAGTCGATAAGAGGACACTTTTAGCCGTAGATGCCCGCAAAGATATATCCGAATAAGCATCTCCGTTGAGACATTTGAGCCGACCCTTCAAGAGCTTGAGTCTAGTATAGAGCCTGTACATGGGAGAACCTGGCACTTGGGCCTCCCAAGACTGAGATACTAGCATGGGGAAGTTTGGGTGGCTCATCCACAAGTTGAAAAATTTGAAAGGAGTTCGACGAGAACCAGGTAAAAGAATTCTCACAGCCATTGGAGTATGGTCAGATAGGCCCGGGGCCAGGAAGGATGCTTCAGAGAAGGAGAAAGAAGAGCACCAATAATTGTTGACTAGAACTCGGTCAATTTTCCGCTGTTTCCTGCGAGGGCCAGAGGAAGTGGACCATGTGAACTGGAAGCCTACATAACGGAGGTCAAATAGTTCAGCTTGGTCCAAACAATTCTTAAAGTCATCAAAAGCGGGACACCAGATATCCGGGCTCCCCATGCGGTCTGAAGAATCCCGGATGGTATTGAAGTCACCAACAACCATCCAAGGACTTTCCTTTAGAAGGGAGCTCATCCTGATAAGTTCACTCCAGAGGGGTCTTCGAGCAACAAAGGTGTGTTCCCCGTAAACCACCGTTAAAGACAGAGTAATCCCTGAGCTCAAAAATTTTGTATCACCATGAATAAACTGATTAGTATTAGATCGAGTAGTAAAACATACCAAAAGCGGGTTCCATCCAACCCAAATACGTCCTCTAGGAGAGGACTCATAATTAGAGACCCACGTCCAACCAGGGAGAATACTAGAGGAGAGAATGGGAAATCTAGTAAGAGGAACTTTAGTTTCCAAAAGACCAATACAGCAAAGGTTATTGAGGCGCACGAACTGTCTAACCTCTGCTTGTTTAATAGGATTCATGAGACCCCTAACATTCCAAAATCCAAAAGACATAATGAAGTATGTACAAGGAAAGAAGAAAGCCAGACTACTTTCTTTTGGATCGCCTTTTGGCGGCTGCTGGTTTTGAAGCTTTCCCAGGAGAGGGTCCAGATCTATTGACCTGCTTAGAAGTTTTATACTTGCAAGAGGGAGAACCTAAGGTAGGCCCCAATCTACTAGCTTGCTCAACTCTCACCTCAGTGAGCTTCAAGTTGGAGAAAGTAGATTCAGGAGGGGCAGGAACAGGACTTTGTTCCAGACTAGGAGAGACAGCAACAGTAGTTTCCTCTGCTGGTCTAATAGCAGCACTGGCTGTGGAAGGGCCCTTCATACAACCAGACCCGTCCGCCTCAGCTCCAGCAAGTGCTGATGTAGTACAGAGAGCAGCAGGATTTTCCAGACATGGACTAGTAGCGGCAGCATCACCAGCAAAAGGAGTATATATTGTTGCAGCATTCCTTGGCCGACAGCCAGCAACAACATCTTCATCACCAGCATCAGCATTTTCTCCAACACCGGCAGAAACCACAACAGCACCTGCACCAGTTTGAGGATCTCTCTCAGCAGCAGCAACATCTTCAAGTCTTGCAGCAGCACTATCCAATGCAGCAGCTGCACCAGCAAAGTTAGAACCAGCAGCATTTGTGACAACAGCATTAGCAGCGACTGCTGAACCATCAGTGGCACCCGCACCAGCTTGAGAACCTCCCATAGTAGCAGCAGCACCTTCAAGAACTACAGGAGCACCAGCAAAGTCAGAAGCAGCAGCCGCCGAGCCTGTAAGAGGATCAACATCAGTTCTCTGTTGGTTTGGGCGGCCAAGAGCAGAACAAGAAGCTTCCAAGTTGACAGCAGCATCAAATTCCTCATCCAAGTCATCATCTGAGTCGAAAGAGGATGGGGGAGCAGCTTCCAGGGCGACAGTTGCAATCTATTTGTTCTTGTTTCCAGTTCGGCGGTTATGCTTGCTACCGGCACGTTGCCATTCCTCTACAGGGGCTGGTCTAGTCCCCCTAGCTGGTGGGGATGCAACATTGGCAAGGGGGCCTTGTCCTTCCTTAACAGCAAGGGGTTGTGAAGCCTGAACAGGGGCTTGGTTTGCTGGTTCGGACTCAGCTGGGCAAGGGGCTTGAGAAGGGCACCTATGACCAAAGATTCCACAAATGTGGCAAGAAACAGGTTTCCATTCATATTCAACACTCACAATACGAGGTTGTCCATTTATAAAGACCGTAATAGAATCACATCTGGGTTTAGAGGCTGTTAGTTCTACACAGACCCTAGCAAAAGAAATCATTTTTAGATGTTCTGTGCGCTGGTCCACATAGAGCGGATGTCCAACGACACTGGCTACCTTGCTAATCCCCTTGGCTGACCATAGTCCATAAGGGAGATTCTTAAGCCTGATCCAAACTGGAACTTTAGAATGATCTCCTTGTTTCAATTCAAGCATGGGGTGCCATTGTTGGAGGATTAAGGGCACACGTGCCACTGTCAACGGGCCACCCTCAATTACTCTTCGCCTAAATTCAGGATCAGAGATATGGAAAAAATAAAACCCTTGGTCATTTGCTTTGACCTCTAGCAACCGTTGGCCCCAAAGGTGTTTGAGGGCCGTCTCAACTAATTTAAATGGGAGTTTCTTCCCAACAAAGTAGCCAACTAAGCAATCCTGCCATATAGGGTCAGCAGCAGCGAGATCTTCCTCAGAACAATGGACCACATTATTCCCATCAGTGCTGGGTTCAAAGAAAGAGAGGGAGTAGCCTTGCACAGCAGCCTTGGCTACATTGGCCCAAGAGCGGGTGGCTGTGTCTGATTGTCCCGCGGGTTGGGGCAACAATCCCTGCCTTTGCTCAGCTGGGTTGATATTCTGGACTTGGTTGGAACCAGCATTACCCACAGATAGAGGTAATCCAGCTCTGCTGTCATTACCCACAGCGAGAGGTAATCCGGCTCTGCTGTCATTACCCACAGCAGCAGAGTTTTGGCCTAAATACCGGCCTCTTCTCAACTCCCCATCAGCATATCGATTAGTATTAACCCTACTTCGGCTGCGATGGCGTCTGCCGCCCATTCCCAATTGGGATTTCCCAACAACAGCAGCATTTCTATCCATATTTCTAGCAGAATCCAGCAACCCAGCTAACCAAATCTAGCATTCCCATTGCAAGAATAAATGTATGCGTTGCGGACCTTACCGAAGCATAGGGCAGCGGCGAGTGATAGTTATTGCTCGCTTCACTTCCAAGCGGAGGAGACCTCGTAATCAATTTGGGGTTTCCGCCGGAGGTGGTCAATGCCGGCATAGGCCGACCCAGAGCAGAGTGAAGGACAGAGGCGGCTTCTGTTCAGCCTCTCACCCGATTTGGCTTTCGTCGGACCAACGACCGTCTGCAGTGAGCGATGCCAAACTCCGAACTGAGAGGGCGGAAGCTCAGAGAGAGGAGAGCGTGATGAACAGTGAACCTTTTTTGGTTGTCGTCTATTTTTTTTTTGTGGGTAATTTACCTTCATTAAAACTGTTATTAGGAAAAGCAAAAAAATTATTCTTTCTTTTCTTGCGTCAGAAGAGACCAGAAGTAATAAATATGGTATCCGTGTGGTTTGGTTCATTTTATTTTGGAGATGACGTTTAACCCACAATTTAGTTCACTGTTTTGAAGAGAAATTCAACCAAAGCCGAAGTCATACTAATGAAATCATAACACAGACGAATTGATGGCTCCAGTTTATAATGATTTCAATTCGTGTATGTTAAGCCCACACTCAGATAAGAAGCTTAAACATCAACCCAAGAACATCTAATTTTGTATTCGGTAAGGCAGACCAAAAGGTGTTATCGAGTCAAATTATGTCGACACCATTATATACTCAAGCCTGACTCATCCCAAACATTCAAGGCTTGGTACTTGACTTTTACTCTATTGGGAATTTTGTTTCAAGCTCAACTAAAACAAATCTTGAACAACCTCGAGCCCAACTCAAATTTAATCACTCCACTAGTCAATAAATTTTACTCGAAACTAAAATTAAACTCAAGCTTGAGGTCAAATTCTGAAAATACTCTACTATAGAAAAACTTACGATAAAAAACAATTTTGTCCATTTATTCAAATTCGGATGAAATACATAAAGGTAGACTCTAAGTCAAAGTATATGATCTCAACTCTTACATATCCTGTTTATTTTTATTTTTTCAGAAGTGAACCATGTGCGTCATTTTAATGAGCAAATGGCATGGATTGAGATATAAGAGAACAGTCGAAGAGATTCTTTATCCACAATTCATTGCATCCACTCGATAAATCCATTTTGTTATTCAATCTTTATACCTTCCAGCAATTTCCTATGAGTCCTTCTTAGCATCAACATCTTTTATACATGCTTGGTATTCCTAAGTTTAATCTTCTAAAACATGTGCATGCATGGAAAGACAAGTTNCTGGGTTCAAAGAAAGAGAGGGAGTAGCCTTGCACAGCAGCCTTGGCTACATTGGCCCAAGAGCGGGTGGCTGTGTCTGATTGTCCCGCGCGTTGGGGCAACAATCCCTGCCTTTGCTCAGCTGGGTTGATATTCTGGACTTGGTTGGAACCAGCATTACCCACAGATAGAGGTAATCCAGCTCTGCTGTCATTACCCACAGCGAGAGGTAATCCGGCTCTGCTGTCATTACCCACAGCAGCAGAGTTTTGGCCTAAATACCGGCCTCTTCTCAACTCCCCATCAGCATATCGATTAGCATTAACCCTACTTCGGCTGCGATGGCGTCCGCCGCCCATTCCCAATTGGGATTTCCCAACAACAGCAGCATTTCTATCCATATTTCTAGCAGAATCCAGCAACCCAGCTAACCAGATCTAGCATTCCCATTGCAAGAATAAATGTATGTGTTGCGGACCTTACCGAAGCATAGGGCAGCGGCGAGTGATAGTTATTGCTCGCTTCACTTCCAAGCGGAGGAGACCTCGTAATCAATTTGGGGTTTCCGCCGGAGGTGGTCAATGCCGGCATAGGCCGACCCAGAGCAGAGTGAAGGACAGAGGCGGCTTCTGTTCAGCCTCTCACCCGATTTGGCTTTCGCCGGACCAACGGCCGTCTGCAGTGAGCGATGCCAAACTCCGAACTGAGAGGGCGGAAGCTCAGAGAGAGGAGAGCGTGATGAACAGTGTAACCTTTTTTTGAAAACAAGTTAACTCTACACAATCACAAGTATTACCGAAAAAAATCTTAAACCCGTTGCACTTATGCTCACTTGATCCTAAACCTTTTAATTTTGCCATTAGTTTTAAACATTTTAATGATTTGCCAATTTAGTCCTAAACTTTTCAATTGTGTAAATTTAGTCCTAAAATTTTTGACTATTTGCCAATTTATTCATTCTTACCAATTTTGATTGAAAAACACTAATCTAGACAACTTTTACAACTTTTTTTAAAATTTTTCTGAAATTTTCATTATATTTTTGTCTTTTTTTCCTTCTTTTCTTTTTTCTTTTCCTTTTATTTCCCCAACTCTTGGCCAACAAGGTTGCTAGCCAACCCTTGCCTTATTTGGGTAAGGGCCATGCTACCCACCGACCTCTCCTGTGGCTGGTGAGGATCGCTAGTCCTCACCTATGGTTGGCGACCTCGTTGATTAAGAGTTGGAAAAAAAAAAGGGAAAAGAATAAAAGAATAAAAATTCAGAAAAATTTAAAAACTTATAAATTATAAAAATTTGTCCACTTCTTTGCTAGTAGTGCCTCGCAAGATAGCCAGTGCCTACTAGACCATTGCATGAGCATATTCCAACTAAAATTGACCAAAATGACTAAATTAACAAATCGTCAAAAAGTTTAAAACTAAATTGATCAAATTGAAAGATTTAAAATTAAATTGGCATAAATGCAATAAGTTTTGGAGATTTTAGGTAAGTTTTCCCACAATCACAAAAACAAAATAAGTGAACTTTCGAATAGAAAGATGCTTATGCGATATAGATTGTCAAAGCATATGACATTCATATCACCAGGCATGAGTTCGGCAGCATAGCAAAGCCCCACAAGCCAAATCTAACGGACATTTACCAGCATACAGAAGTGAAGGAACTCAGATACTTCTGACGGAATACAGACAATATCACCTAGTACTTATTCATGGGACTTCTTAAATTTATTTAAGAGGGCCTTTGTAGCCTCAACTATAAGTATTGGGGTTTTGGAGGAGGTATGTTTCGACAACCTTGAACGATCCCAAGACTATTTCTTTGCATGCCTTAACATCCTCTTCCTTGAGCTCAACATCACCTTTGGTGAAGTACGTGTCCACAACCTTATTCTTGCTCCCACTTTCTGGTGTTGGCTCAAATTTTGCTTCATGAACAATTGATTCAAACTTCTCCATCAAATCAATTATGGTATACTTGTACGTGAATGTCTCCTCATTCAACTCATCTATGTGACTCTTGATGCCAATAACCTGACCACCTGTATTCAATAGGAGATCGTATCATGTATACGTGTATATGCCATACTATGTGTTTAAGCTAAAAAAAAAGAGAACATTTATATAGTGAAACCAATAGACAAAAATAATATATAGCGAAACTGCATAATTACCTTCAATGAAGTTGATCTGCCTAATGGTTCCAATCCCTTCATTGCCTTGGATGATGTCAATACTCTTGATAGCTTGAGGCATGAGTTTTGGTATTAGGTTATGAGAGCCCATGATTAGAGCCTTGAACAATCTTGTTGGAGGAACTGTGGAAATGTATTCATTTGTGAAAGTGAACACGCCCATGATGTTTTTGAGGTTGATACTATAGAAATATGGACAATACAATGAAAGAAAGTGGAGTTCAAGAGGTTAGTCGAGCTTATGATAAAAGAGATGAGAATGAGCTAAATAGATATATAAGTTGGAGTGGAAGAGCCCTCATTTTTCCAAAGTAATAAATGCGTTGTGAATCAAATCTAGAAACTCACAATGACATATTGGTCCAAACTCGATCCAAGCACGTTAACTACTCTATAAAGGTAACTCTATAATTTCCTATCCAGTTCATTTTATAAAGTTAACTATAAAAATCAAACGATAGCTTTAAAACTTTCTTTTAGAGAGTCTTTTCTAATTTGTACAACGTATCAAACCAAACACTGCAACTTATAAATGGGAACATTAGAGGGGTGGGTTCTCACAAAAGTGGCCATTTTGCACACCTTTCCAACTTTTCAAAAGGGAAAAAGCCACAAAAATACTCAAGATTTTGTCGACTGTAACACATTTATTTTGAATTTTTTTATGACATAAAAATTCAAATTTTGTATTTATTTGACGCATTTACCTTCCGTCAAGGTTCTATTAAATGATTGTTTACCCAAAATAATGTTATATTTATTTCACTTAAGCCACATGGGTACCATGTCAATATTGTTTGCTTTCTAGTGTTCATGTAGGTAGATTTTTAATGGTTCCATTGATAGAACTTTGACGAAGTATAAATATGTCATGCGGGTATAAGTTTGAGATTTTATGTCACGGAAAAATTTTTATGATAAATATATTACGATGGGCATAGTTTAGAGTTTTTTTACAGTTTTTTCCCTTCTAATAAATCATGATAATTAAAAAAGAATATGATTAGGGATTATGTTTCTTTATAAATTTAGACATGGTGACCTCTAGCGTGCTACTCAAACTAGCAAAATAGCACGGCTATTAAAGCGACATGACGGCTCGCATAAAGCGAATCATGTGATAGTTTCCCTTTAATGCTAAGAAACTTTCTTCCTTCTTTTGGTGGCGTTTGATTCTTAACATTGCAATTGCCCTCAATTTTAAGGAAGATGACTAATTGGAATTCGCCCTGTAAATGGAAAAAAAATCGATTGTACGGAAGACGACTAAATGAAATACGCCTTGTAAATGGAAAAAAGAGAGAACATATGCCCCGTACAAATTAATAATAATCCATTCATGTATTTAGTCATACTTGAACTTTCGAATAGAAAGATGTTTATACGATAAGGATAGTGAAAACATAAGACATCCATATCATGAGGTACGAAGACGTTTACAAACATATAGAAGCAATAGGACATGGTTACAAGATATTGCAAGTACTTATTGATAGGATTTCATCAATTTATTTAAGAGAGCCTTTGGAGCTTCAAGCATAAGCATCAGGGTTTTGGAGGAGGTATGCTTTGCTGACCTTGTATATTTCCAAGACTCTTCGTCAGCATTAATTCCTCCTTTTAGCTCAACATCGCCCTTGGTGTTGTACGTCCTTGTAATCTTTTTCGTGCTCTCACCTTCTGGCATTGGCTCAAGTTTGACTTTGTGAATGAAAGATTCAATCTTCTCCTTCCAATCGGTCAAGGAATACTTGTATGTGAATGTCTCCTCATTCAATTATCCACCCAATATTTTATGCCAATAAGCCGATTACCTATATCCAATAGGAGATCATATAATAGTGTGTATATTCCATAATTTATGTTTAAGCAATAAGAAAAGGCACATTCCTATGGCAAAACTGCATAATCGCCTTTAATAATGTTAATCTTTTTAATGATTCCAACCCCTCCATCGTCTTGGATGATATTCTTGGATGAATAGCATGAGGCATGAGTATGGGAATAAGGTTATATGAGAGTCTAGAACTAGGGGCTTGAACAATCTTGCCGAAGGAATTGTCAAAATGTATTTATTCGTGAAATCAAATAGCCCATGATGTTATTAGGTTGATGTAAGAGAAATATGGACAATACAATAAAATAGAGTGGAGTTCTGGAGGTTTGTTGAGGTTGGGAGGGAAGAGATGAGAACGGTACACGGGAAGAACCCACGTTTTTCCAAAGTAATTAATGTCTTACTAAACAAAACCTAGGAACTCACAACAATATACTAGTCCAAACTCGATCCAAGCACATAAACCACTCTCTAAAGTAAACTCTAATATCTCCTATCTACTCCATCTAATAGATGTAATTGTTAATATTAAGGATAGCTTTCGAACTTTCTTCTTTGGGTAGAACATATTTTTTTTGTACTGTATATCATGCTAGACACACAAGGATAACATCAATTTATCTATCTATACCAGCTATGCTACCGATGAATGGAGAGATCGGGTGGTTGGGCTCACCAAATTGACCATTTTGCCCGTCTCTACAAGTTCACTAAAATCCACCTGGTTCTCAATTTCTCCATTTTTTTTAATGTTCTTACTAATATCCCAATTACTAATATGGTTTACTTGGTCTATCAAATATGTCCACATGGCGTGCATCATGAATTGCGTTTGTCTAAACATTTTAATTGTGTCAATTTAATTCTAAATCGTTTGGCCCTAGAGTGAGTTCAGTTATTTTGACTAATTCTAACTGATTACTACTAATGTGTACACAAGCCATCTTACGTAGCATAACTGATGTTGGCATGAATATTTTAGAATAATATTTTAATTTTTTTTCTTTCCCTCCTCTTTTCGCCAGTGGCTAGTACATGGCCATGGCCATGAGAGAAAAACTAGAGTAATTTTTTGTCTATATTAATCCGTATCTATATATTTAAGGGAAAAACTATAGTAGTTTGGTCTATTTTTTGACTTTCCAATTATTTATTTTCAAATCAAGACCACATCATCTAATGGAATATAATAAATATGAAAAAAATAATTAAAATATTATTAAAAGTTACTCATATATGTATTGGCCATGCCACCTAGACTGGTAGATATCCATGTTAACAATATCCGGCTAAAATTAGCTAGAATGACTAAATTGGTACTAGTTCAAAAGGTTTATGATTAAATTGGTATTAATGCAAGTTTATGACTTTTGTAATAGTTTTTCCTTTTATGTTTCCCTCTCCCTTATTTATAATTTTACTGACAAAAAAATAGCAGGAAAATTTGGTAGATTATTTTTCATCAATAGAATTGGTATAGTGGTAAAGAAAATAACATCAAGTATTTAATTTCTGCATCTAATTATAAGTTCCAATATTTTAATCAATTTTCAACCAATTTTTTTTTTATCAATTCGTTACGATGTTGCATAATAAATAAAGCATAATCGTGCACGAGCCTAGCACGTCCATGACGACTTGTCCAAGTGTGAAGAGAAAGATCACAATTTTAGTGTCTCCCACTGCTACTCAATTCGATCTTATTTAATTTAATATTTTACTAGACAAAAATAAATAAATAAAAATCTCCACTACGTTAGATAAGTTAAATGCCTTCCGCTCTCTCCCTTCTGAATTTATGCATGTAAAGTAGTAGTTCCTATGTCGTCTTTCTCCATGATAGGTCACTTTTGAAATCCTATTTCGGAAGGAGCAATCTTTTCAAACTCTAAATCTAAGACATAGCGACCACTAGCGTGCTATCAAATGGGACGAACATCAAAGCGCCAAGACGGCGCGCATAGCATAGATTACTTGCTAGTTTTCTTTTAATGCTAAGAAACATATTTCTCTCTTTTGGGGGCGTTCGATTTTTAACATTTGAATTGCCCCATTTTAAAGAAGACTAGAAAATGGAATTTGTCCTGTGGATGGAAAATGTCAATTGAGGAGTCCCAACGTGTCAACATATGCTACCTACTCTTATGGAAGGAAGGACGCTCGACCCAAGATTATGTCAGATAAGCAGAGAACAAGCTTTGTACACATGGATAACCCACGTGGCCCCATGTAATTCCCTTACGTTCTAGGCCTGTCGAAGACTGAGGCCCAATACCAATTGGGGCTCGGTAAGATAGGTGCTTGCCGTTTTGATGAGGCTCTTCACTTGTATCTAATGATTATAATAAATTTCAGCAACGAGTTAAATTTATACCCTCAAATAAGCAAAATAATGCGAGGTTTATGCTTAGTATATGTCTTCAGAGAGAATACATGCCTCCTACAAATTTATTACAATCCATTCATGTATTATTCATAGTAGAACTTTCGAACAGAAATATGCTTATGCGATAAGAATTGGGAAAGGATATGGCATTCATATCACGAGGCATGAGCGAAATCATAGCACCCCCTCCCCCCTCTCCCGGCCTCTCTCATAAAACAACAAAAAAAGCCAAATTTAAGGGACGTTTACAGGCATATGGAAGCGACGGAACTCGGATAGTTCCAGCAGAATACAAAAAAATTGCAAGTACTTATTGAATGGACTTCTTAAATTTATTTAAGAGAGCCTTTAAAGCTTCAAGCATAAGCATTGGGGTTTTGAAGGAGGTATGTTTCGCCAACCTTGTATATTTCCAAGCCTCTCTTTTTCCACCTTAATGTCCTCTTCTTTGAGCTCAACATCACCCTTGGTGTAATACATGCTCATAATCTTGTTCTTGCTCCAGCCTTCTGGCGTTGGCTCAAGTTTGACTTCATGAACAATGGATTCAAACTTCTCCTTCCGATCAATCAAGCAGTACCTATACGTGAATGTCTCCTCATTCAGCTCATCCACTTGATTCTTGATGCTAATAAGTTGATTGCCTGTATTCATAGGAGATCGTATCATAGTGTACATTTGTATGCCATAATATATGCTTAAACTAACAAAAAAGAAGAAGAAGAAGCACATTCATACGCTGAAACTGCATATTACTTTTAATAATGTTGATCCGCTTAATGGTTCCAGCACTTCCATTGCCTTGGATGATGTTAATACTCTTGATAGCTTGGGGCATGAGTTTGGGAATTAGGTTACAAGAGTCCAGAACTAGGGCCTTGAACAATCTTGCCGGAGGAGCTGTTGAAATATATTCATTCGTGAAACTAAACACGCCCATGATTTCTTTTTAGATTGCTTGCTAGAGAAATATGACAATACGATCAAAGAGAGTGGAGTTGAGGAGCTTGGTTGAGCTTGGGATAGAAGAGATGAGAACAGGATGCATTTATAGATTGGAGGGGAAGACTCCTAATTTTTTCAATGTAATTAATGTGTTACGAATCAAAATCTAGGAACCCATAATGACAAGTTGGTCCAAACTAAATCCAAGTACATAAACTACTCTATAAAGCAAACTCTAAAATCTCCTGTCTACTTCATCTTATAGGTATAGTTGTTAACATTAAAAGATTAGCTTTCGAACTTTCCTTTTTACCTAAAACATCTTTAAATCATAGTAAAAGTCCTGCACCTCGGACACCCACATGCGTTCAAGATCATGTCCTGCTAAATTCCGACATGAAAAGACTAATACTCTATTACTTCTTTGTAACATATATCACACTAGACACATGAGGATGGCATCTATTTATCTATCTCTACTATCTATTAATTAGGGATGTGCAATCAGACTGAATTTACCCATAAACTAGACTGGATCACCTGAAAAAACAAGTATGGCATATTGCTAATGTTTATACAATGTTAGGATTTTTGTTTTGCCTTATAATATTTGTTTATGATAACTAGCCTTGTGAATCCTTATTTTTTTTATTTAGTCAAAAACTCCATGTACTTATTAATTACATATACTTTATATTTCAATACAGATTAGGATGATTACATTATTGTTTTCTCAAGAATTAATGTAAAATTCGAAGCTGTATAAGATATCGAGCAGTTACAAAACAGGTTCCAATAGAAACAAGGTAGACCCTATTCTTGGATCGAAAAAATAGGGTCGGATCTAAAAAAGTGTCTAATGCAAATAAGATAGGGTATGGGGTCCAAAAAATGAGAACCAATTATAACAAGGTCGAATATAACGTCCAAATCTGGACCCTATCCATACTGAACCTGATCACTCCTACTCTTTATGCTACCTATAAAATGGAGAGATCGGAGAGGTTGGGGCTAACAAAATAACTTGTCTCGACAACTATACTAAGATCCACCTTATTCTCAAATCTCCATTATTTATTTATTTTCCTGCTAATGTTTCAATTAATAATAGGATTTACTTAGTCCAACAAATATGTACATTTGGGGGTGAGTCATACGTCATGTTTGAATATAATTAAGAAATGATTGAGTGATAATTTTTAATCAATTGCAAAAATAACAGTGTGTTCAAAATCACAACAAATCAAATAACAAATAATTATAAATTGTTATAGGGTCCACATATTCAAGAATTTACAGTTCATAACAAATTGATATTTTCACAATAACCTAAAAACTGTTATGTTAGCAAAATCTTTTTTTTGTCGGTCATACTCTATTCATAATCTAACTTTCACTCTTAAACTTTTGTCATGCTTCCTTACAGTGCGCGAAAGTCGAAAATTACAATTAAAACTAAATCATCTCCATCCCAATTCTTTCTAGAGAATATGAGGATTTGAACCCCTTACTTTCCATTTCCTATGTGAAAAGAGTGATTATTGAGGAAAATTCTAATAGTTTAGCAAAACCCTTTTTTAAATTATCCATTTTCAAAATGAAGACATCAAATAACAAATGAGGTCAGAGATGTAAAGCACCTTCAATCTCTTTCTTATCTTGCATCTTAATTCCCAATTTGCCATCACTAAAATTGTGGCAAAAAAAGAAAAAAAGGGGGAAGAAGCTCCTTCCACGTAATTGCCTCCAATTCATGGCGGGTTTACGTCTTTTTGGTGTCTCTCACCACTGCTCAATTTAACTTCATTTCCCGACAAAAAAATATTTAAATTCATTTAATTTATTAAAAATAAAAAATCTCCACTACCGTAGCGGTAGGTTAACTGCCTTCCGCTATGAGACGGCGCTAGCGTGGCTATCAAATGGCACAAACAGGTCGATCATTGAAGCGCCGTCACGACGGCGCACGTAGCCCGGATAGCGTGCTAATTCTCAACTCTTGGAATTGCCCAATGACTTTATGGAATCTGCCCTCCGTGGCAATTTTGAGTGTGCGCGCTCGATATTGCGTAGAGGCTGCGGGCAATTCGTAAAAACATATCCAGATCCTACTCTAATCCAAGAATCTACTTACGAATTAGGTCAACAACATAACCCACGTGATTGAAAAAAGTGCCAAAAAAGTTATAAATATATTGATTAATTTACTCTTAAATATTTTTATATTGGTATTAATTCAATTCATCCGATCAATTTAAGTTGGAAATCGGTGATGTGGTCACTGGCGATCTTATATGGCATCACCGGCACTAACGTAGATATTTAATAATAATGCTTTAATAATATTTCAATTTTTATTATTTTTAAAAAAATTTCCTTTTTTCTGGTTTTTCTTTCCTTTTTTGTCCTATTCTTTTTCTTTAGCCTATGATCGACCATGGCCAACAATTGGCCACATGTGAGGGCTGGCAAGGGAGTCATGGCCCTCGCCAAATTTGGGGAGGGATTTGGCAGGGGCGAGACCCTCGTTGGATCTGACGAGTGCATGACCCTTGTTGCCTAGGCAAGGGCAAGATTGAGCTTAACTTTGCCCTTCTCTATAACTTTTCTAAAATTCACATGATTCTCAACTTCTCCATTTTGTTTTGTTTTTTTTTCAAAAAGGTTTTAACTAATATCTCAATTAGTAGTATGATTTACCAGGTCCACTAAATATGCAGACGCAATGCGAGTAATAAGTCATAAATATCTATATCTATGTCTATATCGATTGTATCTATATATTTAGGGATTGGTCTAATTTTTTTTTACTTTGCAAATATCCATTTTCAAATGAAGACATCAATATCAAATGAGGTTAAAGATGTATAACAATATCAATCTCTTTTTTATCTTCAACTTACCCATTTGATGCATTGTCAAAATTGTGGCACGCTTATGTTCTCTTCTCCCTTATTTACAAGTTAAAACCCAAAATTTTACTGATATTGACACATAAATTTTGGCGCACCATTTAATAATAATTGCATTAAAAATTAGGAATTGCCCCTAGCCCCTAAACAAAAATGTCATATAAATATAAATTGTATTTAATTTGAGGAGCATTTCATAGCGATTAAGACCATTCATTTGCATATTAATTGGACCGTCGATAAATGGACTTAAGGTTCTGAACTTAATTGATTAATTGGGCCGAGCCAATAAGGTACTGAATTTTGGCCATGCCCATGGCGGCCGAAATTAGCATGTGTAACGCATGCGACAAGCAACTTCACCGCAGCAAGTCCAGCAAAAACCCCCGACAAATCCAGTGGTCGAGCAACTTTTCAGCCGTGGTCTGCTGCTGTGCCTCGCCGTGCATTCCCCTCCCGGCGTCTCGGTACCCAATTATCAATTCTAGCAGTTCCGGATTTCACCGGTCACAAGCCTCACCACCGCATCGTCCTGCTTCAGCCCGATGCACGCACGCTGAGTTTCCATCCACGGCTCCAGCGGATCTCTCTTATGCGAACTTGTTCTCTCAATTCAAGTCTACCTGGCGAGTTTAGCAATTCCGGTGTTCTATGAGTGATTATTTCGTGTTCTTGCAGATTTCCGGAGACCACACAGCAAGTCTTTATCATCGTGACCAGTTAGTTTACGAAGCTTGCTGGGCTTTAATCTCTCATCTCACAACCTCGTCGGAGACTCTCATCCGCTGCCATCCCTCAGCTCGTCTTAGGCCATCTTCCATCGACGGCCCAGCACCACCAGCTGCCTAGCCAATCTCCACACCGAGCAGCCAAGCTTGAATAGGACAGCTTTCGAACTACTTCATCTTATAGATGTAATTGTTGATATTAAAAGATTAGCTTTCGAACTTTCTTCTTCACGTAAAATATCATTAAATCATAGCAAAAGTCTTGTACCTCGGACACCCACATGAATACAAGATCATGTCCTGCTAAATTCCAACATGAAAAGACTAATAGTCTATTACTACTTTGTACTATATATCACACTAGACACATATGGATCACATCAATTTATCTATCTTTACTATCTATGCTACCTATAAAATGGAGACATCGGATGGGTTGGGGCTCACGAAATAACCTGTCTCGACGACTTTATTAAGATCCACCTTATTCTCAACTTCTCCAATTTTTTTTTAAATTTTCTTGCTAATATTTCAATTACTAATAGGATTTACTAAGTCCAACGAATATGTACACGTGGGGCGAGTCATATGTCGTGTTTGAATATATATATATATATATATATATATATATATATATATATATATCAATCAGTATCTATATATTTAAGGAAAAAACTAGAGTGGCCATCTCACTTTTTGACTTTTCAAAAATTAAGAAATAGTGACAGTTTTTAATCAACTGTGAAAATAACAATGTGGTTTGAATCATAACAAACCCAATAAAAATTAATTATAAATTGTTATGGAGTCTATACCTTCAAGAATTGTGGTTTATAACAAATTGTTATTTTCACAATAACTCAAAGATCGTCATGCTGGCAAAATCATTTTTTGTGGTCAGTCATACTCTACTCCTCGTCTAACTCTTACTCTTATTCTTTTGTCATGCCTCATTGCAGGGCATGAGAGTTAAAAACTATAGCTAAAACTATATCGTCTCCACCCCAATTCCCCTGGAGAAGATGAGGATTCAAACCCCTCATCTCCCTTTTTCCATGTGGGAAGAGTGGCCAACGAGGCAATTCTAATGGTTTAGCAAACCCTTTTCAAATTATCGATTTTATAATGAAGACATCAAATAATAATTGAGGCCAGAGATGTAAAGCACCTTTAATCTCTTTCTTATCTTACATTTAAATTCCCAATTTGCCATCGCTAAAATTGTGGCAAAAAAAGGGGGGAAGAAGCTACTTCCATGTAATTGCCTCCAATGCATGCATTGGTACAATTCAAGGAACAGAAATTTGGTGTTGTTATCAAAAAAAAATTCTATTTTGAGAACAAAAATTTGATATCATTGTCAAATTCATATTTTTGTTCAGAAACTCATTTAAGAATAGAATTAGAAAAATCTATTTCTATTTCCAAAATCAATTTCTAGCTAAAATGGTTATCATTCATGCCCTCAGTACCCAAAAACCTCACCACACACTAGGAAAGCTAATATTCGAAACTTGGCCGTCAATTCCTTTGTTGTTATTATATTAAATTTCAAAATTCCGATTTAACTTTGAGGTCAAACTCAAGATATATTTTACAATGAGGGCGTCACGACTAAGTAAAGAATAATTCGGAGTAATTAAAGAAAAGCAAATCCAAATGATCGAATGGGCGTATTCAGGGGGGAAATTTGGTCAGCGTTGGAGCCAAAGTCATCTCGCCGTGCGCCTTGATGCAATGCGCCTTGGGCGCTTTCTTACGTTTGAATAACTTTGAATTCCCACTTCTTTTATGATCTTTTTCTCTACTTTTGCTTTTGGAAAAAATGATTTCGGTTCTAGGGGTGATTGGTTCTAGGTGGTTGGGTTCCTAACGCGAAATCTGAACTCGACCTTATTAAAATTGGTTTCTCATTTTTGGAACTTGTACCCTACTCTGTTTGTATTGAAATATGTTTTGGAACCTACCTTGTTTTTTCGATCTAGTTCCAAAGTCTATCCAATCACCTTTTTTCATAAACATCCCAAGCGAAAAGCAACTGCTATTTTAATAAAAGGAAAGAAAATAAATATATAAATAAATGAGTTCGAAAACATTAAAATATTATTAAAATTTATCCACGTCAACAGCTGATCGTGCCAAGTCAATCAATCGGCATCCATGTCAGCAAAATCTGACTAAAAAATTAGTCGGAAGGACTGAATTGGCACTAAGCTAAATGTTTTAAAGCTAAATTAGCACCAAGTCAAAATATTTATGACTAAATTAGCACCAATAAAATGTTTATAACTTTTTTGACACTTTTCCCGGAGAGAGAGAGGGGTAAGTTATTATTATTATTTTTTTAGTAAGAACCAGTTCCAAAATCAATTCGATTCTCGGATGGGCCTTCCCTTGGAATCGGTTCCCAGACTGTTTTAAATAGAAACTTGTTCCCATACCTATCTTCATGGAGAGAGAGAGAGAGAGGGGCAAGTTTTTTTTTTTTTTTAGTAAGAACCGGTTGATTCTCGGATGGGCCTTCCCTTGGAACCGGTTCCCAGACTGGCTTAAATAGGAACTTGTTCCCATATCTATTTTTCGGGTGGTCCAATATGATTCTTGGGTAAATCCAATCTAGTTGCACACCCTTATTTGGTTCCCCCACACTTTGATGCAATGTGAGTTGGTCGCTTTCTTCTGTTTGAACAGCTTCGAATTCCCACTTCTTTTATGATCTTCCCGACTTTTGCTTTTAAAAAATATGACTCTGAACGCCCTCCCCTGGATTTTCGCTGCCCCAACAATGTGCGGACCGGATGTTACCAGAGGATCATCTTCACCCATCAAGCACGGCCACGTGACAGATATAATCCAGTATTATGACTTTACCTAATTGAGTAATTGTTTATAATTCCTTTATTCCAGGGAAATAAGAGCAAACAAAAGGTTGGAAGGTTGAAACTAATTGACGTTCCCACGACTTTTCCCACGTGAACTGTCCAGATTACCCCTTGTCAAAAGAAGAATTTAAAGAAGGATCATTTAATTCTTTCTTTCTTTTTTGTCAGTAAAGGATCGTTTACTCGACTTAACTACCACGCTTCTTCAAGGTAATATCATCTGCCAACTACTAGTTTACTTTTTGACTAGCTACATACCTTCAGGATTAAATTCGTACCTAGTTTTTCTATAATTCCAATAACTTTTTTAAATAAAAATGTGACTATATTAAACTGTTGAAGATCGTAATATAATAGCATGGACTTTGTTATTATTAATTAGTAATTCATCCATGAGTATTCAAGATGCAAAATTCAATTTGCATATCAATAGAACAATTTAAACCCTGGTACAACATGGATCTAAAAGGTAATAGTTTGAAATAAACTATTCTTCACCAGAGTAGAGATTTTGCTCTCTTTTATTGATAAGTACTATTTTCAACTTTAATAATAATAAATGATATTCCAAAATGTATAATTTGTAGAAACAATATATATTATAATTGACAAATGAAAGTAAAGTTGAATATCAATCCTGAAATAGACCTACTTATTTGTGCGGATAATACTGTTCTGCTTCCGGGTATTAAAAAGTCAAGATTTATATGCGCGGAAAAGACCGAAGCTGTTGCCCCAACTAAACGGCCCAGAAATTCAGGGATTGGAAAGACACAATTGACAATGAACAAAAGTAGGCCCCCATGGTTTTTCAGCTTTCATTGACAAACATGATCATCAACATCAACGCCGCTTGTCACGGCCTCGTAACTTTCTCAACTTGAGAGGGCCATAAAAAGATCCATCGTGACTATTCTTGCATTGATGACGTCAACAAGTTTGCCCGCTACTATATATACGCAAAATGTTACGAAACAACGTGACAAGAAAAACAAAACAGACTTGAGCTGAGAGCGCTTTTCTACAAATCCTCATGGAGCTTTCTAATAGAGATCGGGTTTTGTCCAGGTCATTCTCATGCTTGAGTGCCATCATTCTTCTGTTAGGGAGCGTCCTAACTTTGGGAGAAGCTGGCGGGCACGAGACCGATCGGCTGGGTCTGCTTGAATTCAAGGCCCGAATAGTTGATCCTCGTGGGGTTTTGAGCTCGTGGAATGATAGTAGCCACATCTGCGAGTGGTACGGTGTCACATGTGGTCATAGACATCGCAGAGTCACCATATTGGACCTCAGGTCCGAGAACTTGACTGGGGTCATGCCGCCCCATATTGGTAACTTGAGCTTTATGAGAAAAGTCTATCTGCATAACAACAGTTTCGGCTCCGAAATTCCCCCTCAATTCGGCCGCTTGTTTCGATTGCAGAAGTTGTTCCTTAGTGACAACTCCTTCAGCGGACAAGTCCCTTCAAATCTCTCCCATTGCTCTAATTTGCTTGTTCTTGACTTAGGCGGCAACGTGCTCGATGGAAATTTGCCTACGGAACTGGGCTCCTTGTCCAAGCTTCAAGTACTCGTGCTTGAATACAACAACTTGATAGGAAACATTCCACCATCTTTTGGAAACTTATCATCTCTTGAATTGTTCACAACAAATTCAAACAACCTTGGCGGTATAATTCCGGAGACTCTCGGCTGGCTGAGACATCTAGATACGCTTGTTCTTGCCTCAAATAATTTTGTCGGTACGATTCCTATCTCAATCTTCAATATATCCAGTGTGACGGTAATTGATGTGGTTGTAAACCAATTAGAGGGGGGTTTACCTGGCGACTTAGGTTTCACTCTTCCGAATCTCCATGAAATTATTTTGTGTGACAACCACCTCAGTGGACCCATTCCCGAGTCAATATCAAATGTCTCTAATCTCAGATTTTTGGATATCTTGTCAAACAACTTTACTGGGAAAGTTCCTTCTTTCTCAAAAATGAGAGGACTATATTTCTTTCAAATTAGCATAAACAAGTTAGGAAGGGGTCAATCTGATGATCTTGACTTCCTCTGCTCTTTAACCAATTCCACAAAGTTGAGTGTTTTGGGTGCAAGTGTGAATGCTTTTCGAGGATCAGTACCAGATTGTATCGGTAACCTCTCTATTACCCTTTCGGGTTTTTCTTTATCTTTCAATCATATTTCTGGAACCTTACCTTCTGGAATCGGAAATCTCATCAATTTGGAGAAAATGAGAATGAGGGGCAATGACATCTCAGGAGACATTCCTTACGAGATTAAAAATTTGAACAAAATAAAGATTATGTATCTTAGCCAAAATAATTTCTCGGGGCACATACCTGAATCTATTGGGAATTTAACGATGTTGATCATGTTGAAATTGCATAGCAATAATCTCCAAGGCCCGATACCATCATCTCTAGGAAATTGCCAGAGCCTACTTCTCTTGGACCTTTCAGCCAACAACCTCAGCGGTAACATACCCTCGGAAATTATGGGCCTCTCATCTTTGTCAATTTATCTCAACTTGTCTCAAAATAGTCTTACCGGCTCCCTTCCACAAGAAGTTGGAAACTTGAAAAATCTTGGCGAACTACGCCTTGACAGGAATAGATTATCTCAACAAATTCCAAGCAGTATCGGCAGTTGTGTAAGCATGGAAAGCCTATATGTGCAGGACAATTTCTTTGAAGGGCCTATGCCATCAACTATGAATTCCATGAAGGGCCTTCAGGTTTTGAATGTTTCCAACAACCGATTGTTTGGCCAAATCCCGGAATTTCTAGGATTGCTGTATCTTACGAATTTGAGCCTATCTTACAACGATTTTGAGGGTGCACTACCTACAGGAGGAGTTTTTAGAAGTGCTATTTCAACTTCAGTTGTTGGAAACAAGAAGCTTTGTGGGGGTCTCCCAGATTTTCAATTACCGAAATGTGATTACGAAGAGTCCAAACGAACGAGAATAAGCAAGAAAACAAAAATCTTGATATCCATAGTCTCTACTCTTGTGGGAGTAGCCTGCATAGTCTCTTTGTTATGCTTCTTCTGGCTTAGACACAATAAGAACGCATCCACTTCAAGCTCTTCTGAAAATGGGCTTTTGCATGTTTCTTATCATAGTCTATTGAAAGCAACAGATGGATTCTCCTCCACCAATCTACTCGGCGTGGGTAGTTTTGGGTCTGTGTACACAGGGATTCTTGATCAGACTCAGTCGATCGTGGCCATCAAGATTCTTGACCTTACACGTCAAGAAGCTTCCAAGAGCTTCATAGCCGAGTGCAGGGTCTTGCAAAAAATCCGACACCGTAATCTTTTGAAGGTACTCACGGCCTGTTCTGGGTTTGATTTTAATGGAAATGATTTCAAGGCACTAGTCTATGAATTCATGTCAAATGGGAGCTTGGATGAATGGTTGCACCCAACTGCATCACAATATGCAGAGAAAAGCAAGTTGAATCTACTTCAGAGAGTGAATATTGCCATAGATGTTGCTTGTGCACTAGATTATCTCCATCATCACTGTGAAACACCGATAGTTCATTGTGATATAAAGCCAAGCAATGTCCTTCTTGATGATGAAAAGATTGGACATTTAGGCGACTTCGGGCTTGCCAGGTTCCTCCCAAATGTAACACGTAAGTTACTCACCGATCAATCAACCTCTATCGGAGTAAAAGGATCTTTTGGCTATATAGCTCCAGGTAATGATGCACAAGTTTGGTTTAATTTTCTATATTGAACACGTAATTGGAGATCAATACTTGGATAAAAAGGTATCAACATGAAACATCACATATATTTCAATCTTAATTATTCACCTTGCTTCACCATGAGCTGTTGATTGTTGTAGAGTACGGCATGGGAAGTGCAGTATCCACAAAAGGAGATGTGTATAGCTTTGGAGTCCTTGTCTTGGAGATGTTCACAGGCAAGAGACCGACCGATGACATGTTTGAAAGTGGGCTGGACCTTCATCGCTTCGCAAAGACAGCTTTGGCAAACCAAGTGGAGAAGGCAATTGATCCTGATTTGCTTCAGGAAATTGAGGAGTCAAAGAAGAGACAAACCGTTGCTCCGCAGGGCAAGAATAAAAGCTGGTTTAGTATTCTGGAGTGTTTGGTTTCAATCATCGAGATAGGAGTCACTTGCTCTTCTCAGTCTCCAAGGGAACGAATGGACATCGGCCATGCATTAACTAAACTCCAAGAAATGAGGAAGAAACTTCTTGAATTTGTTATCATTGCCTAGTTGATGCCAAATCTGAACTTCATATTAGGTCATGTGGTCTTTTGGTCATTGCTTTGTCTAGAATTGGATATGGAATTTTACCACTCATAGAAGATTTGAATCTAGCACACCAAAACCACAAGTAATGGAGAATAATGACCTAGCAATTCAAGGAAGATCGAAATTGGTTATTTTGTCTCAAGCAAAAGATCAGTGTCCTCCAACTATTTGAAAAATAATCGTACTTCGTTTTACTCGATCGCAAAAGAAAGAAATTGTAATTTGCTTGAGAGATGCACCAAGAAATTGTAATAATGTAAAAATCATTACAGCATAGTGTTGGAAGAATAGTAACAGCTTGAACAATATCATATTAGTGTAGTGGAACAAAATAATCTCTACTCTTGTGCAAACCTAATAGAATTCAATGAAGAGAGTTTCAAACGAAAATCAACAGCTCGAACAATATCATATTAGTGTAGTGGAACAAAATGATCTCCACTCTTGTGCAAACCAAATAGAATTCAATGTAGAGAACTTCAAACGAAAATCAAAATGTTCAAAGTCAAGAAGAGTATGCCACGAACATGTTGACAAAATTTCAGCCTAATTGGACCACGAATCGATTGGGAAAAGTACTAGAAAAGTTATAAACCTATTGCATTAGTACTAATTCAATCATAAACCTTTTGATTGGACAAATTTAGTCATAAACATTTTCACATTAGTATTAATTTACGCCAAAAATTGGTGACGTGAACGTCAGCAATCCTAGATGGCATCATTGATGCTGACGTGGATCACGCAGCACTGACATGGATATTTAAAAATAATTTTTCATTTTTTTTTTAAATTCCTTTTTTTTTCTTTTTTTCTTTTCCTATTCTTTTTATTTAGCCTATGTCCGGCCATGGCCGGCAATCGGCCACAGGCAAGGGCTAGTGAGGGCATCATGGCCCTCGCCAGATCTAGCAAGGGCGAGACCCTCGTGGTCTAGTGGCACGTCCGATGAGGATATGTTGTTCCCAAATGCATCCTTTGGAAGGACCAAAAGTGCTGCTTTAGCTCCCGCCACAAACTCATGCACAAGCCCAAGCCACGAGACAGGGAAGGCAGATGCGTAGACAGGACCTTCAATAGAACAGAGAGGATTGAGTTAACGGGTATCCTTTTCTGATGCGGTGTTGATAATAGTCATAACCAAGAGAAAGAAAAAAAGCTTTCGAGAAGGGAGAGCAGTAGAACAATTTATGAGACAAGAAAATTTGAGATGGAATTTAGCTTTCACACAATCCAAAAGAGAGAAGTGTATGGAAATGACACATTCGTGAATGACATGCAAGAGAAGAGGATCAATCCCACAGGACCATCAACAGTTTATCTAAATTTCTTCTTGTTAGATAATTCCTGTTTCTCCCATTAAGTGGAATAAATTACAGAACTAAATTTGACTCTGAAATTGCGAAATGATCATGAGGACTGACTGCGCACAAGCCAGTGACCAACAACTCCAAATAAGCCAAGCAAGCTATGAACTGATCTTTCTACTTCGTTTTTTGTTTCCTTTTGGCTTAGTACCATGAACTAATCTAAAGAAACTCTCAGTGGCTTTTCCTGCATAAGAATGCACGCAAAAAGATAAAAACTAAAGAAACCATTTCTCAAGGGGAAGAAAACCTGGGACAACTTGGAAATGGAGAGATGAATCCAACACTTCGAAACTGTTCTCAGTGATGATCACATTGAAAAAACCGGCCATGATGGGAGTGAAGACGATCCTCCAGTTGCTAGGATCACCCCCAAATTCCAAAAGCACCCTGGAGACGTAGGAACTATTCCCTGTCTTGTCATTCACGGTGAGACTGGGCCTGAAACCGCTCACTTCAGGCGAGGTGGTGTTGTCTCCGTTCACACCGCTGTCCTTAACTTTGACATTGATGGTCGCTACATCACTGACTCGGAGCGTGTTGTTGTCGTTCGACCAACTAAATGCAAAAGCGGGCAGTCCTCTTTCTGCTAGAGAGAGAGAGAGAGAGAGAGAGAGAGAGAGAGAGAGAGAGAGAGAGAGAGAGCGTCAGTAATGACACGACATATCCAACTTCCATTGATGAAGCAGGGAAAGCAAAATGATGGAAACTTCGAAGGGGTTGATGCTTTGTTGCGAGTGAGTGTGACCTCGGGGTCGAGACGAGAAGGCAGTGACAAGAGAAGAGAGAACCATGACTGCCACCATGAGTAAGGATGAAAACTTTGAGTGAAATGCCATGATTACCAGAGAGAGAGAGAGAGAGAGAGAGAGAGCGGGAGAGAGAAGTGGAAACGGCAGAGAAAAAGCTTCATACATTTTTTCTTTTCAACAGAAAGGTCGGTGGAGAAGAAGTTTATTGATCCAACGGTGCGACGAGAAGGAGAGTGATCGCGGCCGTTGGAATTTCAGCGGTTAGCGACGGTTGAGCATTGCAGAGGGGAGTTTGCAACATTCCTTTCATTCTCTTTTTGCCTCACAGAGACACAGGTGAAAAAAAAATGGCGAAATTGTACAAAACTCCTCCAACTTTATGGTCAATACACATTTATTATCACTATACCGCCGTTACATGTTACCTGAACTTTCACCTATCAAATATTTTCAAGAGGAAAGTTTATATGAGAGCCTAAACTGAAATCATTTTCCGAAAACAGGACCTAAAGTATACATCATCTTAAATAAAGACCTCAGTGATCTCGAATTGAGGCTGAGAAACCAACCAAATCTTAGGGTGCGTTTGTTTCGTACAAATCGTACCATTTTTGGAAAATATTTTTCATACGTTTAGATCGCACTTAGAAAATGATTGAATAACATTTAAGCTAACAATTTACATTAGTGTAAAAAAAAAAAAAAAGAGATTTTGGAGAGTAAAAGAAAAGAACATAGATGACCTAATAAAAATGAAAGGACCTAAAAATTTGATAAAGAGGGAAATAGTTTTCCCCTTTCCATACACAGAAATTTATTTTCCTAAAATAATACATAATATTTATGTTGATTGGAAAATATTTTCCATTGACCAAATCGTTTTTGGAAAAACAAACAGCGGAAAGTCCGAAAAACACTTCCCGGGAAACTACTTTCATTGAAACAAATGCACTCTTATTTATAGCTCAGGTATTTTCATGTTCTTTTTGTCCTTTTTTTCTTTCTTTTTTTATTTCTCCTCTCTTTTTCTTCCCTTCTCTTTCTTTTCTCTTTCCTCTTCGTCCTCGAGCCTCCATCTTCTTCGCTCTGCAAATTGCCTTTTCTAGAGCCCATCTCTATCTCCCCATTGACCTTGCATCGACGCACCCCAACCTTGTCGGCCACCGCCCTGAGCAACAATTCTAGTACCTTCGTTGAAAGATGGAGGCTGATCCGAGCACCAGATCGAGCACGAGCGAGCCAAGATGTGATGCTCTGCTTGATTCGACCCCCATATCTCGTGATCATGGTCGAGCACGACGTGGTGTAAACCATGAGATAGGTCTCAGTGAGGAGAAGTCAGAATAAAGTCCTTAACCCAGATTTTTTAGATGTCATTTTTTTGGAATCTCTACGATCCTCAATTCGATCGATAAAATGCGCGATTCTCGGGGATTTCTGTTGGCGCATAAGCACATCCAAAATCTCCATTAGCTAGAATCAAGAATACATGCATAATTACATAATTAAGTAAAGAGATTTGCATACCTGATTTAGCGTTTTTGATGCGAAATAGTCACAATTCAAAGTTGCTTTAATTTACCAGTATAAGTTCTTACAAGAAAAATAAATAAAAAATAACTCCAGTTCATCATCATTGCTGTTCGACCAAAAAAAAAATCGTCATTGCTGGGTCTCTTTGGGCCGATGCTAGAAAGGCAAAACCTAAAGTGGCAGCTCAAGAGGCTGTTCAATTGGGAGTTCCCATGCGTCCTAAAGATTTCCTGCTCCGAGAAGGCGGCAGGTGGCGAATAACTTCAATCCGCTTCTACCGAAATCGATGAGTGCCTGCGTGAGGTTGCGAAATTGCAGATTGCAGAGCATGCACTTTGAAGTTCGCTGGTGAGGAGGCTGCAGAATTGAAGCACGCCGGTTTGCAGTTTTGTAAAACTGCAGACTTCTCGAATAATCTTTCTATTTTCTTCTTTTCCTAAATTGTTCTGCTCTTGAGGTCGCTCGTAAGGAGGCTGATGCTGTTGTCAAGGAGGAGGTGCTGCGGAGTGAAGGAGGAGGAGGCATGAGCCAGACGAAGAAAGAAAGAAACAATAGAAAAAAAAAAAATTCTTAGATGAAAATACCCCTAACTGCAAATATGATTAAGACCGTGTATAAGTTGAGGCCCTATATGAGACAATGTTTATTTTAGGCTTTTTTTTTTTTTTAGAAAACAATCCATTTCAAGTTCTTATTTAAAATTTTTGCTATTCTCAAATAGCATGTGAATGTCACGAAATTTTTTTAAAAATTCAAAATGTTTCAAAGTACAATATTATCTCTCTGTTTTTTTTAAGGAAACCTATCTTCTACCCTTTTTTTTTTTTTCAAATAGATAAATAATGGAGAAAAAAATTAAATAATGTTCACATCTTAAAGATAATGGCAACGATAGTGCTTAATATTAAAATCATTAATTTTGATGAATATAATAATAAATTATCTATTAGAAAAATTAAAAAATTAAATAAAATTGAAAGGGATCAGCTACAAAATATCAAATTATAAAAATCATACGCTCATTATGTTAAATGGTTAAACTAATGCAAAAAATAATAAATTAATTAAAATATCTACCAATATCACATTGGATTTTCGTTAGTCATTTCCTTTTATAAATTGAGGATATCATATCTATTATAGTTAATCAATCATTTCTTTTTGCATCAATTAAACATTGAAATATACATAATGATTAATCAATTTTTGTCATTTCGAACAAAATTCTTTTTGCTATTTAACCTTTTTGTGTTTATTCTTTTTCTTAAAATATCTTACTTAGGTATTTTAAAATGGCTGCAGTTATGAAATTTGACAAATTTTTATTGCTAACTATTTTAATATTTATATCTTCTATTACTTTTTTTTACTTAATTTATTTTCTTTTATTTTCTATATTTTTCATTTTTTTACAACGATTAAATGTAAAAGAGACATTTCCTTGAAAATGAGATGAAAATATACCTTCATATCTTAAAAGCCACTTGCATTGTACTTGTTAATGGAGGAAAAAATGGATATAACAACCGAAACAAAATTAAAATTTAGAAGGGTGTTGTATAATGGTTGAAAGTCCACGAGCAAATCGTATATTATTCCTAAAAAAAAAATAAAAATCACGGGGGTTTTGAGTATCTCCCCAAAAAGAGTTACTTCTACTGAGGTGAATTTTAATTTTTTTAAGGAGCTATTTGCTTGTGAATATCGAGACTTTCACCGATTCAACCATGTTTTGTCCGATAAATCCGGTTTAACTCCATACCGCTTCCAGTTCAATCTTCGAAACGAAAGCTCTTTTCTAAGAGTTGGCTCTCATAATTGTCGTCAAAGATCATTTTCATTTACAAACTAAGCAAAAAGTGCATATTTTTACCAACCCCCCAAATTTGTCTGATGTTTCCACCCATAAAGAAGCAAATGAACTCAATACCCTCTTTAGAGAAGACACAGAATATCATATCAAAAGCACTTGTTGAGAGGACTTTTTTAAATTTAATTAAGATAATTCGTTAAGTATTAACCATAAGCATGGGCATTTCGGAGGAGGTATGCTTCGTCAACTTTGTACATTCCCAAGGCTCTCTTTGTCCACCTGAACGCCTTCTCCTTTGAGCCCAATATCGCCTTTCATACAACAGTTGCTTCTTGTTTTGAGAAGTCAAATTTTGTTGATAAGGCAGTTCACTTATATCATATGATTGAAAACAAGTTAACTCTACACAATCACAAGTATTACCGAAAAAATCTTAAACCCGTTGCACTTATGCTCACTCGATCCTAAACCTTTTAATTTTGCCATTAGTTTTAAACATTTTAACGATTTGCCAATTTAGTCCTAAACTTTTCAATTGTGTAAATTTAGTCCTAAGCTTTTTGACTATTTGCCAATTTATTCATTCTTACCAATTTTGATTGAAAAACACTAATCTAGACAACTTTTACAACTTTTTTTTAATTTTTCTGAAATTTTCATTATATTTTTGTCTTTTTTTCCTTCTTTTCTTTTTTCTTTTCCTTTTATTTCCCCAACTCTTGGCCGACAAGGTTGCTAGCCAACCCTTGCCTTATTTGGGTAAGGGCCATGCTACCCACCGACCTCTCTTGTGGCTGTTGAGGATCGCTAGTCCTCACCTATGGTTGGCGACCTCGTTGATTAAGAGTTGGAAAAAAAGGGAAAAGAATAAAAGAATAAAAATTCAGAAAAATTTAAAAACTTATAAATTATAAAAATTTGTCCACTTCTTTGCTAGTAGTGCCTTGCAAGATAGCCAGTGCCTACTAGACCATTGCGTGAGCATATTCCAACTAAAATTGACCAAAATGACTAAATTAACAAATCGTCAAAAAGTTTAAGACTAAATTGATCAAATTGAAAGATTTAGAATTAAATTGGCATAAATGCAATAGGTTTTGAAGATTTTAGGTAAGTTTTCCCACAATCACAAAAACAAAATAAGTGAACTTTCGAATAGAAAGATGCTTATGCGATATAGATTGTCAAAGCATATGACATTCATATCACCAGGCATGAGTTTGGCAGCATAGCAAAGCCCCACAAGCCAAATCTAACGGACATTTACCAGCATACAGAAGTGAAGGAACTCAGATACTTCTGACGGAATACAGACAATATCACCTAGTACTTATTCATGGGACTTCTTAAATTTATTTAAGAGGGCCTTTGTAGCCTCAACTATAAGCATGGGGTTTTGGAGGAGGTATGTTTTGACAACCTTGAACGATCCCAAGACTATTTCTTTGCGTGCCTTAACATCCTCTTCCTTGAGCTCAACATCACCTTTGGTGAAGTACGTGTCCACAACCTTATTCTTGCTCCCACTTTCTGGTGTTGGCTCAAATTTTGCTTCATGAACAATTGATTCAAACTTCTCTATCAAATCAATTATGGTATACTTGTACGTGAATGTCTCCTCATTCAACTCATCTATGTGACTCTTGATGCCAATAACCTGACCACTTGTATTCAATAGGAGATCGTATCATGTATACGTGTATATGTCGTACTATGTGTTTAAGCTAAAAAAAGAGCACATTTATATAGTGAAACCGATAGACAAAAATAATATATAGTGAAACTGCATAATTACCTTCCATGAAGTTGATCTGCCTAATGGTTCCAGTCCCTCCGTTGCCTTGGATGATGTCAATACTCTTGATAGCTTGAGGCATGAGTTTTGGTATTAGGTTATGAGAGTCCATAATTAGAGCCTTGAACAATCTTGTCGGAGGAACTGTGGAAATGTATTCATTTGTGAAAGTGAACACAACCATGATGTTTTTGAGGTTGATACTATAGAAATATGGACAATACAATGAAAGAAAGTGTAGTTCAAGAGGTTTGTTGAGCTTATGATAAAAGAGATGAGAATGAGCTAAATAGATATATAAGTTGGGGTGGAAGAGCCCTCATTTTTCCAAAGTAATAAATGCATTGTGAATCAAATCTAGAAACTCACAATGACATATTGGTCCAAACTCGATCCAAGCACATTAACTACTCTATAAAGGTAACTCTATAATTTCCTATCCAATTCATTTTATAAAGTTAACTATAAAATCAAACGATAGCTTTAAAACTTTATTCTAGAGAGGCTTTTCTAATTTGTACAACATATCAAACCAAACACTGCAACTTATAAATGGGAACATTAGAAGGGTGGGTTCTCACAAAAGTGGCCATTTTGCACACCTTTCCAACTTTTTAAAAGGGAAAAAGCCACAAAAACACTCAAAATTTTGTCGACTGTGACACATTTATTTTGAATTTTTTTATAACATAAAAATTCAAAATTTGTATTTATTTGACACATTTACCTTCCATCAAGGTTGTATTAAATGATTTTTTAGCCAAAATAATGTTATATTTATTTTACTTAAGCAACATGGATACCATATCAACATTGTTTACTTTCTAGCGTTCATGTAGGTAGATGACGAAGTATAATTATGTATGTCATGCAGGTATAAGTTTGAGATTTTATGTCACGGAAATTTTTTTATGATAAATATATTACGGTGGGCATAATTTAGAGTTTTTTACGGTTTTTTCCCTTCTAATAAATCATGATAATTAAAGAAGGGACTGATTAGGGATCATGTTTCTTTATAAATTTAGAGATGGTGACCTCTAGCGTGCTACTCAAACTAGCAAAATAGCACGGCTATTAAAGTGACATGACGGCTCGCATAAAGCGAATCATGTGATAGTTTCCCTTTAATGCTAGGAAACTTTCTTCTTTCTTTTTGGTGGCCTTTGATTCTTAACATTGCAATTGCCCTCAATTTCAAGGAAGATGACTAATTGGAATTCGCCCTGTAAATGGAAAAAAAATCAATTGTACGAAAGACGACTAAATGGAATACGCCCTGTAAATGGAAAAAAGAGAGAACATACGCCCCGTACAAATTAATAATAATCCATTCATGTATTTATTCATACTTGGACTTTCGAATAGAAAGATGTTTATACAATAAGGATTGTGAAAACACAAGACATCCATATCATGAGGCACGAGGACGTTTACAAACATATAGAAGCAATAGGACTTGAATACAAGATATTGCAAGTACTTATTGATAGGATTTCATTAATTTATTTAAGAGAGCCTTTGGAGCTTCAAGCATAAGCATCGGGGTTTTGGAGGAGGTATGCTTTGCCGACCTTGTATATTTCCAAGACTCTCTTCATCAGCATTAATTCCTCCTTTTAGCTCAACATCACCCTTGGTGTTGTACGTCCTTGTAATCTTTTTCTTGCTCTCGCCTTCTGGCATTGGCTCAAGTTTGACTTTGTGAACGAAAGAGTCAATCTTCTCCTTCCAATCGATCAGGGAATACCTGTATGTGAATGTCTCCTCATTC
>CM026420.1:26933583-26970109 GCA_014858505.1 Corymbia citriodora subsp. variegata | reverse complement strand
AATTTATGCTAAGATTATTTGCAGTACAGGAAATTCGATATCAATATTCTAATTTGACTAAAACAAAGCCCTTGAAAACATTAGAAAAAAGAATCGGGTACTGAATGAATCAGTGTCCCACAGTCAATGATCACATGACCATCATGACCAGACGAGCTGTCCAACTTCTGCAAGCTCAATGAGCATCCCTGTCTCCAGC
This sequence comes from Corymbia citriodora subsp. variegata, assembly GCA_014858505.1. Lineage (NCBI taxonomy): Eukaryota > Viridiplantae > Streptophyta > Magnoliopsida > Myrtales > Myrtaceae > Corymbia > Corymbia citriodora. The sequence continues at coordinate 26,969,910 of CM026420.1, read as the reverse complement.
ATACTAGGAACAGTAATTCATGGCCCGGCAACCTCTAGTCCACCGAGCTCGGCATCATGATGCCTCAACCTAGGAGCCAAAAACCGTGCAATGTGCAACTTCCGATCCCTCCTGTGGTTGAGGGTACTCTTAGCTGCTTAAAGCTCACCCGCTGCAGGGTTAAAAGTTCAGGTTCGGCAAGCATTCAAATCCACTATTGAATAACAATAGTTTCTCCTTTTGTCACTCTCGTGATTCCTTGGCATAATTGCGACTTGAAGCCATACTGCATCAGATGACAGAGGAGCCCCAATCCTACTCTTCAAAATTGCATCGCCAATTTGACCAGAAGGTGGTGCATATGAAGAAGGACTACCACAGAGAGTTTCATTGCAACTTCTGCTCTCTATATTCCCAATTCCTTAAACTTCCATACCTCGTAAAAGAAGGAGGACCATTTGCGGCATAACCAACACCCTTTGATCAGTCTGCTACTGACAAAATCATCTGGGACAGCGTGATTGATAGATTAATCACTCAGATTTGAAGTGTGTCACTGAATGCAATACGGGTGATTGAGCAGATAGTAGGTCAATCCTAGAAAACAGATGCACCGCCATAAGGCAACCTGCAATAGCTAAACATCAAAGCACATATACAAGGGCTAAACCTGAAGATAGCTAAAGTATGTGTCCAGGATATTTTCCCAGCTAATAAATAAATACACCAGTGACCAATCAAAGAATCCCTTCGAACTCATCTTCTCAAGTTATCAACCGGACATTATCAACGTACCATGCCTCTACAAAGAGTTAATGAAAATCAAGCCTTTTACATCGGAAACAAATATACAATTCAAGCAAATAGACAGAAAGGGGTGGGGAGGATTAAAGGCGTGGAATTCTCTTCATCATCTCAACACTTGTTCCAGCCTTCGTCGACTAAATTTGCTTAAAATCCGATGATTTTCACATTTGCGAAGCTAAAAAAAAGGAGGAAATTAAACAGAACAGAAAATCAATCAGATTGATTGCCCATTGGCCCAAAACGAAGTTTGTGCAAGCCTGGCCCATGACGATCCAAAATCAGCACCGACCTTTGCCCAAGTCAAATTCAACCCTTTCAAGTCAAACCTCATAGTGTCACCATCCATCTAGATGGAAAATTAAAGTATCCGACTTTGGACTTGCAAAAACTTTGTCACGACACTTTCCTTGACTACAGGGAGAGACTTTTCGATGCACTATTCGAAGTTGCTCTCCAAGAGCGCTGGTGGCTTCTCTTATAAAGTCGACATCTATAGTTTTGCCACTTTGTTAATGAAAATGGAAGGAAGAATGATAACCTAAATGCAATTTTAAAAAGTTCGAGCCAAATTCGTTTCCAGTCGTGGCATACGTTCGAGTCAATGACAGGAGGAACTTCAACATGGGGGAGGAAACAAAAACTGCGGGGAAGATGATGGGAGTTGCAATCTGGAGCATATACGATCGGATCTTGACCAACCTTCAACGAACAAAGCTTTAGAAATGCTTGAAAAACTACAAATCTCTTGAAAACTGCGTATCTATCCCTCAGATCTTATGACTAACAATCTTGTAATGGAAAGGGAGGCAAAATTTGATTTGTTCTTTTTGAACGTATAGGAAATGTCAATGTCTTATATGATTGTTCGAGGCTAATTTTTATTGGGGTGTGGATCTTATTCTTCATTGATAGGATGGCATGAGGATCCCGCTCAAAGGCTTTTATAGTTTAAATCCATATTTTATTGGTAGTTTAGATTTGAGTCCATGAATAGTTACTAGATATATGTAATTTTTTTTTTCCTCTTGAAATTGATGGATGAACAAAGATGTGCAAATTGCTAATTATAATGGAATCCTTTATTGGACGTAACCTTAGTTTAAGGGTGAATCAGGATAAAAATCCCGCGTCTCAAATTTTTCTCTTGCTCTTATTCTCTATTTCTTTGCGATTGTGCACCAAATCTTAACAATTTTGTGGACTTTTATCCAAACAGATCTGGTTTTACGCAAATGGTCTAAGGATAGGCCATTCTTGAAGTGTGAGTTTTCTTGGAAAAAGGAGGGGATGGATAAAAATCTTAAGAGCAGATGAGGGAAAAAATATGTTTGACGATATGCCTCAAAATTAACTATTGGATATGGGTATCGGTTTGGTGGTTGGTACACGGCTTCAATTTCTTTCATTAACATTAGGAAACCTCAGTTAGTTTGCAATGGACGTATTTAGGCTTAGGTTTACTGTCGATCTTGAGCTTCTTGGCAACATAGGCCCATCAAAAGGATAGTTGGTGCTCTATTGACACCTTAAACAGAACATTCCAGCATAGGGTTAGGTAGATCCCAACTTTGTCCAAACCTTTCCTGTATTTTCGAAGAACCTGATCGGTATTATTAGCTCAGTTCCAAGCATGGACTTAGTATTAATAGATAGGTTATTGTCACATTATATACTAACGTTCACAAGTCATAATTAAGATGCCAGTGGGTTTCCTCTTTTAAGAGTTATCTTTGCATTTATTAAAGATTTCTTGACAACTAACTCTTCCCGTGAATTAGATACTGAAACTTAGCTCAAACACATAATCTTTCTTTTTTGGCGTTAGACATACATCATAAGAGCCGTTAGTTTTCAAGTTATTTCACAACAGGTGGCGAGCTAGGTGGACAATGCAACGGCTGCGGCGTGGCTAGGCGTGACAGAAGCGCGGCTGGTGTTGGTGGTTTGCCTATGATCGTGACTCGTGGCGGTGAAGAAGGAAGATATTGAAGAAGGGAGAAATAAAAGACAATAAAACAAAACAAGCGAAGAAAATGGTGATTCAGAAGGAAGCGACGGGGAGAGAGAGAGAGAGAGAGAGAGAGAGAGAGATTTGTTTGTTGATTCGATAGGGACCCAACAATCAAGTGGAGAGAGTGGAAGACTAACACCACTTGATAAGAGGACAGACAAAGTTCAAGTGGGGGTAAAAAAAGCCTGGATCCATTGCATCTGGGCGATCTTTCTATTTTCTCGACTTCATGCAACGATTTCGTTGATTGACTTTGGCTTTTCTACAGTACAAAGCGACTCCGAATCCAATCAAACAAGGATCATCCATTCCCTCTTTCCAACCCTTTTATATAGTGCCTCCTCCACACACGCACACCAAGCAGTTCTTCACCAAACTTGTCTTTGCCCAAAGACGAACAGATACATGATAAAGGCTCTCGGCTCCATGAATGTCTATCCAATGTTACTACTCATTCTTGTTCTATTACAAGTGATGACTAGCAATGGCGGGTCGAGTTATCCGCAATGCATCGCTTCATCTTATGGTGACATTCGCAATATAAGTTAGTCGTTTCAATTGAAGAGCGATTGGAAGGGATGTGACAACCCAAAGAACGAACTAGTTTATGAAGATAATCGTATTGTTCTATATTTCCACAATAGTCGATTTCATGTGCAATCCATCAATTATTCCACCTACCAAATTAGATTGGTTGACAATGGCTACAAAGGGATAATTGCTCATCTATCCCTCGTCATTCATGGGCGCTGTATAACCGCATGAACAGCAGCAATCCAAACAAACCATACTACGTCAGTGATGTTAGTACAATGGTCATTGTGAACTGCTCCAAATTGATTAGTTTGCCATTCTATATCTCTACCGGTCCATGCATTAAGGGGTTGTATTCTTCTGACAAATTATTGAATTGGAACTCGTATGCTTTGATCATTCCAAAAGCATCGGATGTTGGAGATTTCTCCACCATTAGCAGGCGGACGTGGGTATCAGCCCATTTTGAGCCTTATGAGCAGATTAATAGTAGTACTACAACTACAAGCAAATCCATAAAATTATGACCAATGGAATTGTTCTCCACTTTGGTTATACTTCACTGAAGACAACTTTCTTTTGCTCGTTTAATTTCTTCAGCGTATTGTGGATCCGAGTACCATTTGTACTATGGAGGTAAGCATCGGTTGGCAATGAGATTTTATAACAATATCGTATGATTCTGTACACTCTTTCAAGTGCTACTTTCTCTTAAAACTGGAAAATGAAATGAATATTTAAATCCAATAAAATTATGCAAAATATGCATGTTGGTATACATCAATATTTGTGTATTTGACAGGCTCCGGGAGCTTCGTGCTACACATTAAAATCAAATTGGAGTAGCTAGATTCTGCTAAAAAATAAAATAAAATAAACAGAAGAAGCGACAGTAGAAGTCACCCCTCACAGATCCATCATCAGTTGCACGTATACCTGTGCCTAGATTGTCATCACTTTCCACTAATTGGCTTAGAAATCCCGATGGGGAGAGAGAGAGAGAAAAAAGTAGCAGCCACAAGACTAGTTTTAAGTTGGTATAGAGTCGAGATTTTCTTATTGTCTTAATTAGTTCCTTAATTGTTGACTTAGTTTTTTTTTTCGAAACTCAGTAATTCAAGAGACGCTCATTAACAAATTCCTTAAAAAATTGTATCCGTGTATCAACAGAAGTAAGAAATTATTAACTAAAAATGAAAATTGCTAATTCCCTATATTTTGTTGACCGCTAGGAAAGCAAAAGGAGTTTCTTGTATATGCTTTTATTTTCATTCTTGCAAATGCATGCATCTCCCTTCTCATATTCTTTTGGACACGATTCAACTTATACAAAGTAGCTTGCTGGTGCTACTATGTTTCCTCGTGAGTTCTGTTTTCCATACTTCTTTTCCTTCAATTCCTTTTCACATCACTCGTTCCTTCTACCTTCTACAGGTGTCCTAGATGATATTGCCTTGTGGACAACTGGAGATTTTATAGTACTACTAGGTGAGCCACAATGATTTGTTCTTAAAGTAATTGCAAAATATTAATTATTCTAACCTATCAAAAATTTTCACAGTGTATTTCTGTGCAACGAAATTCGTAATTAGGATCCCATTTTTCACGATATTTCTAATTTACATGTATAGAAGAAGGCACTTAGCAAAGGACAAGAATATCGAAGAATTTTTGCAAGCTCATAACAACTTTTTGCCCATAAGGTATTCTTACTCGAACATTAAGAAGATCACCAAGAACTTTAAGCATAAATTAGGTGATGGGGGCATGGTTCTGTGTACAAAGGAATGCTCAAAAGTGGTAACGAAGTGGCCATCAAGATTTTAAAGCAATCCAAGGCTAATGGCCAAGATTTTATTAGTGAAGTGGCTACTATTGGAAGAATTCACCATGTCAATGTAGTGCAACTCATTGGCTTTTGCTTTGAAGGCTCAAAACAAGCTCTCGTGTATGATTTCATGTCAAATAGATCTTTGGATAAGCACATTTTCACTAATGATGGTGATAAGTTTCTCGATTATAGGAAAATATATGAGATTGCTCTTAGGGTGGCAAGAGGGATTGAATACTTGCATCATGGGTGTGACATGCAAATATTGCACTTTGATATCAAGCCTCATAACATTTTTTTAGATCAAAATTTCACTCCAAAAGTTTCTGACTTTGGACTTGTGAGACTTTATCTGATTGATCGTAGAATAATCTCATTGACTGTTGCAAGAGGAACTTTAGGATTTATGGCACCTGAGTTGTTCTATAAAAACATCGACATTGTATCTTATAAATCAAATGTCTATAGCTTTGGAAGGTTGCTCATGGAAATGGCAGGTAGAAGGAAGAATATAAATGCAAATGTGGAATGCTCAAGCCAAATTTATTTTCCCTTGTGGGTGTATGACCAAATCAACGAAGGAGAAAGTGTTGAAATGGAAGAAGTTGTAGAAGATGAAAGGAAGGTGATGAAAAAGATGATAATAGTTGCACTTTGGTGTATACAATTAAACCCTGACCATCGCCCTCCAATGAGTAAAGTCCTAGAAATGTTTGAAGGAGATATTGGTAAACTTCAAATGCCTCCAAAACCGCTCATTTGCCCATCAGATGAACCAATCAACAATGACAATGCAAAGATGAAACTACAAACATTCTCAACCAACTTCAACAAGTGCTCACATAATTTCTGCTAGTTTTCTTTTTGAAGATAGTGATAATGTTTATAGAATCATGCATGGTTTGACTGGAAAACCTTTATGTATTTTTATATGTCCCAATAATCTAGTATCATGTTGGGAGGGACTTGGGCTAGTTTAGCTCGATAGTGATTGCTTTTGAGATTGTGCTCTTCTAGATCTTAGTCCTGTTGTGTTATTGTATTTCATATAGTTTTGCTCTCTTGCCTCCTCCTCTTTTTATTTTTTGGTTGGTCTTATTCTATTCATACTCTAATTGTTCATATTTTTGCCTTGGCTCTTTGCAGGGCATGAGAGTCAAAACCCACTCCTAAAACTAAATCCTCCTCACCTCAATCCCCTCGAGAGGTGAGGATTCGAACCTCCCATCTTCTCCTTTGTTAAGATAAAAAAATTGGTAAGAGTGAAGGATAAAAACGGTGGGGGAAGGGAAGGAGATTGAGAACTTTCCTTCCTCATTATGTGATATAAGAGTAATGCCGATTAAAAAGCTAATAATAACTTGCGATCTTGCCACTTAACGTGGTTCCGGTGTGTGATTACTCAACATCAAGAACCCTCAATTTTGACTTATATATTTATTTTTCAAAGAAAATATCCATGACACCCTATTTGTATATGTTAGAGACAACTTCATTAAAATGGAAAAGAAGAATGTCTTAAATGAAATAATTCTTTGAAGTTTATATTTGAAGAAACTCTATTCTGTTTAAGAATTAACATATAATTACTGACAAGTAACAAGGTCGAAAAATTGCAATTTTCCCGGTGATTTTATTTGACAGGTTTATAGAATTTCAGAGCACTTTAATGAAACTTCATCAACTTGGCCTGTACACTAGACATCAGCAACGGGTGACTTTATTCAAGAACAATACTTATATAGATTCTTATAAATAATTAAAACAAAATTTACAAAATTTCGAGTTGAACTTCTAATTTGTTAAACTTATAAATTACTAATGGACACTCAATATGGTGTAACTTCATTCAAGATTCTCCAGTAAAAAAAATAAAAAAATGCTTGTCTCCACATTTCATGAAACGTATCATTCTCCCTCAACCTAAATCTTGGCTCTGTCACTGCTTCTATCAAGAAAGAAAGAGCGAAAGGTCGAATCGATTAGACTATGATTCATTCCTAGTGAACCGTGCCCCTTTAGTTTTAGGTGATTTTTATATCAAAATTCTTGGTGATTTGAAAAGCCTTCTAAATTATGCCAAACTTTTGAACACGTTATAGGATTCTCCCCCGAAGATAATGGCAAAATTATAAAGTTCACATCTTTCATGCCAATGAGTTATGGAGAATTTTCTTCTACACTAATTGAATAGAGTTGATAATTCTTTAATTTCTTGACATCTCTTTTTTCCTTCCAATTGAATTTTTCTAATCCTTAATTATCAGAATCCATCGCTCCTAATTTACATGGATTCAAATTGAATCAAGGTCTAAATTGATCCTTAAGGCAGCTTTTGTGTCATCTTAGAAAAAAATTCATTAACATCATTGTATGCAAGAAAATATGAAATAACTTACTTATCTAATAAAAGTTCTCAAAAAATATGAAATGATGTTGTAAGGGGCTAAATATATGAATGGGCAATTCTACTCGTGCTTCTGTAACGTCTTGACTGATTAATTTGTTTATCGGTTGACATGGACTTTCATAGACGACCCAAGTCTTCATATTCAAGATCTCTCTCATTTGCCAATATTGCATAGGCATTCTATCCTTGTTGATCTTCCCACAAATCAAGCCCCAATTTCAATTACCACGCTGAGAGGACATGATTTTCCCAAAATTCCACACCTCTGCCTTGCTCATTGGTCTTCTTTCATGCTACTAGGGATGGTACATTATCAAATCCTCTGTACAAATAACGACCATGGCAATTTTGGCGATGCTCATGTTTGACGTTGGATTGTAAAATTGTAATTGCTCCCCCCCCCCCCCCACTCTCTCTCTCTCTCTCTCTCGTATCCTTACAACTCTCTACTTCAGTACAGGTTTACAGGTTTGGTAAATTAATGGTTTTTGTGAAATGCTGAAGACCGTTCCTTCTCCTTTTTATATATTGACAAAGCATATTCCTTGGATATATCTTTTAAAATATCTCAAATGAGTGGGTATTAATGAGTTGTGATAGCTACAAATGCGTTGGTTGTCGAGAGATCTCGTGTCTTATTGTAAAGCCCTAAAAGCTTGCGCAAGCATCAACCTATCATTAGTCTCTAGAACATTCAAACCATAGTAAAGCCTTAAAAACTTATTCAATTGAGCATGATTTTTTACAAAAATTTCCACTCATTTTAAGAGAAAATTTAAGTTTTTTTTCCTAGTTTTTAGGGAAAAAAATCGGAAGTTTTAATTTAATTAATTTTTAGAAAAATTTAAATACTTTCTTTTAAAAGATAATTTGTTAAAAAACAATTCTTTAATCTGAAAATCGGACCCCGGCCGGGCCCTTGGGCCCAGACCAATGGGGCAGCGACAGGTCTCAGTAAACTGGTCTCATGGGCTCAATTGGCAGCACTCCCTAGCCCTGACCAAATCAAACTAAGCCAAGCCCAAGCTCACCTAGGGCCTTCACGAACCCAAATTCGAAATCATTCTAAGCCCAAATTTCTAAAGAAGAACAAATCAAGTCCTAAGCCCAATTTACAATACAACCAAATTAAGCCCAAGGCCCCCCTAAACTAAACTAAGCCCACTCCAATTAGAACTTCTCTCATACCATATTCGCATATTCCAAACTCAAGTCCAGCTTTCATTCGTTCTTCCCAAGAACCCAACCCCCCCGCGGTCTTTTCTTCCCCCAGGAGGCTAAAAACACTCACGGACTCGCGCGCTAACACATTCAAGCTTTCGACTATGGACAATTTATGCATCGCCACTAAATCCCGTTACCCTTACCGGCAGACACCACCACCGACCACAAAGAGGTCATTATCACCAGCCATAAATCATCACCGTCGACCACCAGCTCGCCTGCTCAGGGATGGCCAAAGACAAGTGGCCTTGAGCCGGCTAGTGACTAACCCCGAAAGTTGTTGATCACCAGAGAACTTGTTGCCGGCCATCAACGGATAAACGCTACCGTGGCAACAAGTATGGTAGTATATGAAAGAAACAACCACGGCAACCACGATCAACGAGATAAGGCTTCACACAAGACAAACTCAGTGACTAACATCAAAACAACGACGCATGAGCTCCGGATATGGCTAAAACAGTGGCTGTTTTTACGGGATTGTCTGAAGGGAATTTTATCAGACACATAAGGTGCATCGGCTGAGGGGAGGACACCGGCTCATTCGGGGCTCGAGGTCGCGTCCAACATCAAAAGCAAGCAGCACGTGACATTCCCAAAATATCACAGATGACTCGCTCGAGACCCTACTGTACGCACGCATTCCTGGAGAAGACAAGTCTCGGTCCTCAGTTCGACCGAGACAGAGCAGAACAAAGGGGTGTCCGAGTTTGGCCAACCTCGTTTCCGGAAGAGGGGCATATCGCGGTCGCCGGTCGAGCGGCCGAAAAACAGGGATGAATGAGGAGGCAGCTGCGAACTGAGGACCTTTGGATAGTGGGCTAAAAATAGTGGGATATGGGCTTGTCGGGCCGAATCGTGGATCTATTGAGCTGATTAGGGACCCTCAACACTGGGGTCGGGGATTGAAGGCCGGGCTAGGCTCTTCTTCTATCTCTTTTTATTTTATTTTATTTTAATTTACTTATTATTATTATTGCTACTATATATATTTTTATTTTTACTATTTTTCTATTATTTTCGTAAAAACTGCACATTTTGATAGTTGATAAAAGTACAGGTGTCAACCCCACCGTGAGTTTGATGAATGGCTTAAAGAACATGTATGAGAAGACCTTTGGAATGAACAAGGTCACTTGATATGACATGTGTTTAACTTAAAGATGGGCAAAGGTGTGTCGGTTGCTGCTCATATCAATAAACTCAATGTGGTTATTTGTCAATTGAATTATGTTGAGATTGACTTTGATGATGAGATACATGTCTTGATTCTATAATCCTCATTTTGCTTGATAATTGGAATACTATTGTTATTGCCTAGGTCAACAAGCTTGATATTTGATGATGTTTGCAATTTGAATCAGAGTGAGGACATTTGTATGAAAGAATCAAATCTACCTATTGTTCTTTAGTAGGGAAGGTAGAGGAAGAACTAGTATTAATGTGTTTACACCCAATTTTTCATAGCCCATTTATTGCATAGAAAATTAGGGATCGATCTTGATCCCTAAACAAAAATGTTTTTAATTTGTATTGGTACTTTAGAAGCATTTAGATTTATAGTAATTTGCCCGTATAATTGCATTGGACTTTTGGATTAAAGCAAAAGTAGTCATAAGTTTAATTGAATTGATTGAACTAAAAGCTTGTATAAATTGAAAATTTGGCCAAATCTGTTTATCTCTAAATGGCCGAAATTTATAATATGGGTGCCAAGTTGGAAATTTGATTTGTTAAATGCAAACTTGGGCAGTAGTTAAACCAATTTGGGGTTAAAGGAAAGGTTTCCAATACTTAAATATTGTGTATATCCTTAGATTCAAAATAGGAAATAGAAACTTGCAAGAAACCCTAGACTTTCTCTTCTGGATTGGTGCTTTGAGAGTTCAGAATAGGAGGTTCACGATTTGAAGAACACACATACAGGGATGTCCGCAATGGAGAAAAAGGTTTCCAATTGAAGAACGGAGCTTTTACACGTACATAACAAGGGAAAGGAGCAGTTGAGATTTAACATAAGAAAAGACACAAACACAAATAAGAAGGGAGTCAGGGGTTCAAGCAGTTGTCTCACAAGAAAGTGGAAGAGTGGTAGAAGGCAAAAGAGGACAAGTGAGGAAAGGAACCCCATGGTGTCTTTCAAGAGCACCATCGGTGAGTCCAGCCCGCAAGCAATTTCGGTGCTCTCTTCGGCGAACTGCACTGCCTCTCACCCACATTGAGTGTGGCATTTCTTTTTTTTTTCCGCACGAACATCGTGTTGCTACATAATGTGTTGCCATTTTTCTATATGAAAAACTAAGGACATTGTCCGGTACACTGCTAGTGCAAATGATAATTCTCACACTTGACGTTGAATAGCTGACACTCGTACGATGTAATTTCCTTGACTTAACGCAAAGTCCTATGCGTCGTGGCTCTATCACTGCCTTACTAATGATTCCTCATGCAGAGAACCTTTTGTGCATTATGTAGAATCACATGAGAAGTTCTTCAGAATGCCCACAAAAGAGAGAATCAACTCCCTAACATTTTGCATAGACGTTTTATTCACATTTCTCACTATGTATGCGTTCAACCCAGGATTCGTGGAAGATTCGCAAAGACCAAGGAATGCAGCGCTCCCAAGAGATGGTAAATATTGGGCATTGACTACCAATAACTAGGCCGCAATATCCGTTCCGGAGGAATACCGGAGAGAATTTAACCTGAAAAAGACAGCTGGGGAAGTCGATGAAAAACGCTCGTCCATGTTAGGACTCAGTAAAACGGAAACTCCAACTCCCACAAACTGGTTGCTCTCTAGATCCACTGTCGTAACGCTCCTATATAGACCAGAAAGCCGCCGGCAAGATTTGTACATTGGTTTGTTGAACAATAAAGGGTGGTCGAGAAAGAGATGTTGATGCTCTTGTATTCGCATATATCTATGTCGTTCATGTATTGGGTGCATCGATGCCGCCACTACTCAGTGAGTTCTTCCATCACTAGCACTGACATCTCTCCCTCGAAACGGGCCTGAAATATTCTTGCATACATTCTACCTGATGCATGGGATTCTTCCGTGTGCCACCGCACCTCCATGAACAATTTGAACCAAATAATGATGGATGTGGCTCTGGTTTTTTAGGCTGCGCATGGTAACCATTCTATTTCTGTTTCTGGAATAGATTTCTATTCTAGACCTATTTCTGGAATAGAAATCCGTTTGGTAAAAATTTTTTATTTTTATTTCTGGAACAAATTTATATTCCAGAAATAGGTTTGGAACAGAAATCAGAAACAAAATTTTTTTACTTTTCTATTTCTGAAACAGAAATGAGAAATTGTTTCTCTCTTTCTTACTCTTCACTTGAAAAAAAAAATTTCGGTCCGTCACTCACCACCACCACCACCACCACCCCCGGCCGCCACCCGCCGGCCCCCGGCCACCACCGGCCGCCGCTGGCCGCCACCAGCCGCCGGCTGCCACCTACCAGCCCCCGGCTGCCGCCGGCCGCCACCCACCGGCCCTCGGCAGCCGTCGGCCGCCACCTGCTGCCGTCGCCGATCGCTGGTCGCCATGTGCCGGGTGCCGCCGGTTGCTGGTCGCCGCCATTCGCCGTCGTCCACCGCCCATCATCCGCCGTCGTCCACCGCCTTCCGGTCGCTGTCCGTGGTTGGTGACTTGCAGCACCTAGCACGCGGCGACCGGCGGCGGCGACCGGCGATCGGCGATGGCCGCCGCCCGCCGCCGGTCACTGGTGGCCGTGCGCTGGGCGCCAGTCGCCGTGTGCCGTGTGCCGGGTGCCACCAGTCGCCGGTCGCCGTCACCGGTCGCCGCCGATCCCCGCTCCTCTCATTATCACCACTATTTAGATACTGTAAATTTTTTTTGATTATCAAACGAATTTCTCTTCCAAGAATAGAAATTTTTTGTTGTTATCAAACGCGTTTTTTGGCTCAGAAACTCATCCAGAAATAAAAATAGAAAAATCTATTTCTATTCCAGAAATGATTTCTGGAACAGAAATGTTATCATTCGCACCCTTAGTCTGAACGACTCCTTCGGCCATTAACACAAAGACGATGCTAAAGCCCAAAAGAATAAGCAGTTCAACTCCCAAAATCACACATATATTCGGGCGCTAAAAGACTCCAACAAAGAGAATCAAAGGTTTTGTCTTCACAATCAAGCCAAGACTCTTAGGACACAAATAATAAAATTTTTAGCTAGAAATTGATTTTTGAAACAGAAATAGATTTTTCTATTTCTATCATTAGATGAATTTCTAAGCAAAATTATGCATTTGGTAACGACCAAAATTTCTCCCTCTCGAGCGGTGGTAGTAGGGGGAGGGGGCCGGTGGCGGCGGCGGCGACGGCGGCGGCAGCCGATAGCCAGTGATGACTGGAGAGGGCGAATGGCTAGGGATTAGGGAGAGATTCTTTTGATTGAGAAGTAGAAAAGAGAAAAATAATTTCTGATTTTTATTATAGATATAGAAATTTGATTTCTATTCCACCTATTTCTGAAATAAAAATCTGTTCCAAAAATAGAAAAATAAAATTATTTTACTAAACAGATTTCTGTTCCAGAAATAAGTCTGGAATAGAAAATTAATTTTGAAATAGAAATAAAATAGTTATCATGTATGCTCTTATCTACCAAAAGAGTTTCTCAGATCTTGGGTGTGGATCGATTATATTTGTAGATATAAGACAACTTTACACTCGCTCGTGTGGTAGGAGTTTCGTGCTGGCACTATACTTCCAATCTGTAGCTCATATTGCCACAATAGCAGCAGTGGTTCATCATTTCCCATTACGCATATTTTTGATTTTCCGTCTTCATGAATAGCGGTTAAAAATTTCAGTGTGTATGGGTGGTCCAGAATTCATTAATTTCGAATATATTTTAATATAAGAGATGCTCTCTCGAGGCTTAACATGCACCATGTGTTTAAATTGATCCCATATTTCATCTGCCATGAACAATATCAGTTTTCATCAAAAGCCAGCTTAGTAATCCCATCATGCCCTCAAGTTTCTTGAGGACTACTTTTGCAATTGGAACAGCTTTAATTAGAGATGTTGGGGATAGTGTGATTTTGCCTGTTCGGACGATAGGCCGTTATTGAAACGTGAAATTTCGTGGAAAAGAAAAACAATCATTTGATAATATGCTGGAAAACTAACTATTGGATATGGCTACCAATCTAGTGTTCGGGACCAAGACATTTTTCTCTGTCGGAACAAAACTTTATTCAATTACTAAGCAAAACCAAAAAGAGCCCATTGAACGGGCTTCATTACAGAGTAATGCCCTTAAAGCTTTTGGTGAGCTAGAGAGCCAATTTCATGGAAGACAAGTTTTACTCTGAGCCCTAGTTATCCATTCAGCAAATTTGTTAGCCGCTCTGAAACAAAAGCCCATAAGAAAATTTGAGAAGTGAGTGATATAGATCATGGCTCTCTGATAAGTGAGCGCACCTCCCTTTGAATATGATTCAGCGTGATCTGCAGGAGCAACCTTGGCCGATTTGCGAACCTATCCACGATACTTCCTGTACAGTCTATGTTAATTTTCAAAGCTCCCTTCCTCGGTGGGTTCCAGATTTGGGGTCGGTTTCAATTTCTCTGGTCAGTGAAATCTTGAAATCATTCTCCACTTGCTAAAATTGCTTCGTGCAACTTGTACTTTCTCTAATAGGCTTTTCGGGTCTACGTATTGATTCCTTGAAGGTGAAATTGTTGAGAGCCTTCCAAATGTGCCATAGAACTGTAGCCACTTGCTCTAGCAAAGGTGATGTTGCTATGTTTTTTTAAAACTTGAGCAACCAATTTTCTATTATGCTTAAATCCAATCTTGAAATCTGCAAGTTCAACGATGGATCTAACCACACTAGTTTTTTTTTTTTTTTTCCAGGGATAGAGCAATAAGATGCGTTCTATTGTTTCCGCATCTTGCTTGTAGAGAGAACAAGTGGGATAAGGTATAATCCGCCTCTGCCATAAATAAATGTGGACCAAAGACTTATATTTGCAACTCGAAAGTCAGATGTTTGATTCCTTAATCTTTTAGTGGTCTCAAGAAATCTTAGCTAGTATGTGATTAGGCGTGTATGGCTTATTTGTAATGTCGGTCTTGGGCACCCCCACTCGTAACTAGTAGGGCTACGTCGACAAGCTTAGCAAATGAGTAGTTGGTATATGTTGACACCTTAAACCGAATATTCTCGACTCTTTTTGTATTTTCAAAAATCTACCAGGCATTATTAGTTCCCTATTAAACATGGAAATATCAACATTAATTGATGGGTTATAGTCATGTTTGTGGGTTAGATTTTAGCTTCTATAATATATTAGTTTTTTTTTTTTTTGGGTCAAGCTATAATATATTAGTTTGATGCTTGTGCATTGCACGAGTCTAAGACTATATGAATTATGTGAACTTGATAAATATCTCAGCATCCATGACAATATATAGTGCCTCCTTCACACACAGTAATCAATTCTTTACCTATTTCTGTTTGCCCAAATATAAAAGAAGACATGTTTAATGCTCTCAACTCCATGAATATCTATCAATCATCACTACTCATTTTTATTGTATTGCAAGCAATAATTAGCAATGCTGAACCTAGCAATTAGTGATGTCGCTTCATCTTGCAGTAACATTCGCAATATAAGCTATCCATTTTGACATGAAAGTAATTCAATAGGATGCGGTAACATAAAATATGAGCTGATTTTTGAAGATAATCACATTGTCTATATCCCCATGTTCGCCAATATTATGTGCAAATTTTCAATTAATTCACTTACCAAATTTAATTGATCCAAGATGAGCTACGAAAGGATATCTACTTGTATTTCCACCCGTCATTTATTGGTGTGATCTTTGCTCCAATGGTCCAGTAGGGATCTCGATTCGCGCTACATTCACAGTACCCATGTGGCCGGCCGCCTCTACCTCTCTCACCAACAACTGTACCTTGGAGAAACATGGGGATTATTTGGATAGCAAAAGGAGAGATGAGGATCAACAAAGGATCAAGAGTAAACGTGTGAATGGAAGTGTGAAGATTTTGTGAGATCACTACTAGTTATTTTAAATTGAGGAGACAAATGGGCCAAGAAAGATACGAACTCACGATCACTAGCTTTGATATCATGTGAAGATTTTGTGAGGTTATGATTAACTATTCTAAAAATTTAAATTGCTAGATGATGGCGTATCATAATATTTGAATATTCTAACAGGAAGAATGATTGACATGTGGGATAGAGTCTTGATTGAATGAGAGAGCCAAGAGAGGGAAGGAGGGGGTGAGAGAGAATGTTGGCCGCATGGGGAGAGAGAGAGGTTGTGTTATCTCCAAATGACTGTCACTTGGCCTCTCAAAAGCCGAACCAAACACACTTGTCGATTCGCTCACGAACTCTCTCATCGTCACTCTTCTCAAAGCTGAAACCTCTCTCTTTCCTTGTATATCCTCCTGGCCTCTCACCCTTAACCTCACTCTCGGCTACTCCTTCTCCAAGCCATGCGTGCTTAGGCTCATTCCCGTGCTAGTATTGCCTCATCTTGCCCGTCTACGGTAGGAACTTCCATTTACTTTCTGTTCATGTCAATCCCCAAGGATTCCCGGCTCGAACCATAGTCATAAGTCGAACTATGGTGGCTCATCTCATCCTCACGGGCGTTGTGAGCCCATTACCTCAGTCTATGGTTTATTAGCTCGGTTATGGTGTAGAGTATGGTATATTGCATGTAGGAATATGTTATTGGCGTTTAATGCGTCTGATTTCAACTTGGATCATGTTCAAATTGTTTTTGCTTGCGTCGACATCCATTTTTCCTTTTAATCCGTGGGCGTGGACTCTCGGCTAATGCCATCTTGGGCTTGCCGAGAGCCCCAAGGCCCAAGGGCCGTTTCAAATCCCTCCCGTTCCTCGTTAATGTATATCAAGGCTCTATTTCGTGATAGAATATCATGCTCTCATATTAAATTGCTCTATATGCTTAATATGTTGTTAGTGAGTCGATTTTGGTTCCATTATCATTATTTATGCTATTTTGCCTCACATAAGAAATTGCAATTTTTAATTTACTCTATATTTATGCCTCATATGCAAACTATATGTGGTTTAGGTACATCTAGTTAAAAAAATAAATATGGACAAAGCCAACCTTAATTAATTGGATATTCTAATGGAAAAATTTTAACCTAAAAAATTATTTTGAAATCTGAAATAATTATAACTAAGAGTCATCAAGTAAAAATTGTTCTCGTCCCAATACTTATCTAGGTTCTTGTTAAAAATCAAGAACAAAATTTACAAAATTTAGAATTGAACTTGTATTTTCTTCAACTTATTAGTGACTAATATGTACTCTAATTATGTAATTATCATGCACATAAGCTGTCGTGAATTTATACATTCTAACTTCATCTATGAATATTTTAAAATTGGCGTTCATAGCTAAATTAATGATAACATTGTGCAAGATATTATTGTCATAGATGATTCTTTATCTTATAGTGATGTATTCCATGTAAGGATTCGACCGTGTAAATAATGAATTAGATATGAAATTTGTAACTAAATTTAACAATGAGGTACATATCAAGTGATAACCAAAAATTTTCAAAAATGATGGAGAAGAAGTTTTGAGGCAAGCTAATTTTTATTTTTGATCTTTTTCCTCGAAACCAAGTATCAATTTTCCTATGACCGTGATTGGTGCGGATGAGAAAGAAGATGGAGAAGAAGAAGAAGGGAGGAGGCCATAAACAAAGAAGAAAATAAGAAGAAAGATAGTATATTTGAAGGAATTGATGGGGAGGGAGAGGGAGAAAGAGGGATTTGTTTATTGATGGGATGTGGAACCAACAGTCACAGTCGAGAAAGAAAGGTTGTATGTGGAAATAAACCGTTAGAATTTTCAATGGATGTAAATTTAGTGGATGCGCATTAAAGGGGGTCTCAATTTGGGTTGGACACGACTCTACGAATAAGGGAACTACATCCACATCCTTTAATTTCTTAAACTGATGGGGAGAGAGAGGGAGATAAAGGGATTTGTTTGTTGATGGAATGTGGACCCAACAATCATGTCGATAAAGAAAGGTTGTATGTGGAAATAAATCATTAGAATTTTCAATGGATGTAAATTTAGTGGATGTGCATTAAAGAGGGTCACAATTTGGGTTGGAGATGACTCTACGAACTACGTCCACATCCTTTAATTTCTTAAACTGATGGGGAGAGAGAGGGAGAAAGAGGGATTTGTTTGTTGATGGGATGTGGACCCAACAATCACGATGAAGAAGAAATGTCGTATGTGAAAATAAATTATTTGAATTTTAAATGGATATAAATTTCATAGATGTGCATTAAAGGAGGCCTAAGTTTGGGTTAACAGAACTACGTCCACATCCTTTAATTTCTTGAATTGATAGGGAGAGAGAGGGAGAAAGAGGGATTTGTTTGTTGATGGATGTGGAACCAACAATCACATTGAGAATGAAAGGTTGTATGTGGAAATAAATAGTTAGAATTTTCAATGGATGTGAATTTAGTAGATGTGCATTGAAGGGGGTCTCAATTTGGGTTGGACATGACTCCACAAATAAGGGAACTATGTCCAAATCCTTTAATTTCTTGAATTGATGGAGAGAGAGAGAGGGAGGGAGAAAAAGGCCTTTGTTTGTTGATGGATGTGGACCCAACAATCACGTCAAGAAAGAAAGGTCGTATATGGAAATAAATCGTTTGAATTTTTAATAAATGTAAATTCCATAGATGCACATTAAAGGGGGTTTAGTTTAGACACGACTCTATAAATAAGGGAACTATGTCCACGTCCATTAATTTCTTGAATTGATGGGGAGAGAGGGAGAAAGAGGGATTTGTTTTTTGATGGGATGTGGACCCAACAATCATGTCGAGAAAGAAATGTCGTATATGAAAATAAATCATTTAAATTTTCAATGGATGTAAATTTCGTAAAGGCGCACTAAGGAGTCTCAATTTAGGTTGGATACAACTCCACAAATAAGGGAACTATGTCCACTTCCTTTAATTTCTTGACTTGCATGCATTTGTTCCATTGACTGACTTGGGCTTCTCTCCATAGGACGGGGCCACTCCAAGGTCTCCAATCAAACGAGGTTCGAGGTTAATCCAATCATTTTCTCATTCTTTTCATATTGTGCCTCCTCCACCCACCCAAGCAGTTTTTAACAAGTTCTTTTTTCCTAGAAGTCGAATTTGGCGGGGATTACTTTTGACTTTACTATAATTTGATATATCACAAAACTAAACACAACTTGATCACTAAGAAAATAGTGTCTACATATAGTCCATCCATATAACAACTTTTCTTGAGCTTGGACCCATGATAGTTGATGGGACGTATGCATAGGTTCATATGACACATTTTCTTAAGCTCGGACTCTCATTGGGCAATGCATAACTTCTAAATGCTTCCCCAATTGAATCGATCAACATTAATGTTATAATTGGTAAGAAGAAAGGTAAAACTGTATTGAACTTGAGATGGGTCGGAATGTATTTGGATGAGTATTCCAAAACTCAGAACCCGATTCACATACTAATCAATTAATCATCAACTTGTTTTTTTTTTTTTTCCACTTTTTTCAATGGTTTGCTCGATGATGTTTTTGTTTTGCCTTGCATATAATTGCTAGTGTCCTCTTTGCCCCGGTGTGAATCACTCTTTTTATCTCGATTGACTCTCAGATCGTAGAGCAGTTTTTATTTGCGGTTATTGCATTTAGAAGTCGCTCAGCATTTGAATCGTCAGAATTCAAATTCTTTATTCACCAATTGCAACAAATTTTGTTTTCTTGCAATTGATCTACTTTGACCGAAATTTTTTTGAGAAACTATTGATGGGGCTATGATAAGGTCTTCAAGGTTACGTTAGCTCTAATCCAAAAGATCAAAAGAATAAGGAACAAGTACGGGGAAAGTCCTAAAACATGTCACTATAATGAACTTGGGTTTAAAACTTTCAATTTTGTATATTTAAGTCTTAAAACTTGCCACTTTGATTCACTTGAATCCTTCCCGTCATCTTGTAAATTTTAAAAGGCAAAAATACCACGTGATTTTTTTTTAAAATAATCCTATGTGACTGTTAATATAGAAAACACCTTATAAATTACAATGTGATTGTAATTTTTACGTCATTTCTTAGCTTGACTATTTACTAATATCTATTTAAATTTTCAGTTTGCTAGTGACCCACGAGGAGAACATGTCTTTTACAAAGACCGCTCGAGAATTTATCTAGAGACGATGGAATGATATGTCCGGAAAAAACGATAAACAATGGTTACAAACTAACCTTTTGAGTGGTTTGCATCTTTAACGCAAATCTTACGGCGAGCTCGCGTGAATTAGTGCTTATTAGTTGGTAACTTGGCCTTAATAGATGGGAAGGGTTTTGAGGAAACCGTATGAGTTTTCGGAATCCGCACCTCCCCATACTTTTTACCATGTTTTGTTTTGTCTTTTGTCCGATGGTCACTTGCAATTACGGATCTGGGACGAGGAGGACAGGACCACGTATTTGACGAGTTCTGTCCTCTATCAGTTCTCAATTTCCTCCACTTCGATTTGCGTGGCCACATGGTCCAATTGCAAAGAGAACTAGGGAAACATCCTTAAAGTCTATAGTGGTGGTCATGGACATGAGATCCCTGAACACGAGGAAGATTCAGAGGCTACAAAACAATTCATGCACGGGTGATGTCCTCTCCTCAATTTGTTGTGGTCTTGCTGAATCAAAGGATGTCTAAAATTATTCGCATGATCATGTGCCTCACGGAATTGCATGTTCTTTGCCAGTGCAAGCAAGTTCTTGAAGTTTGAAAACTGAATGGAGCAACAATTTTGTTGCTTGTTAGGTAAATCCACTGATTTGTGATTTTTGGGTGTAAATATATTGTGAAAATGAAAAGAATTTTTTTTTCTTATCCACAATGATTTCTTATATGTTTTTGATATTTGAATATATTGAAATCATGATGCAATAATCTGCTAATGGTATGGACAGATACTTTTGGTTTTGCACTATTGATGGACTAAAGATTTAAGAGACTAAAAAGTGTAATTATTAATCGACCAACATTCTTTCCAAGATCTTGGACCTGAATATTTGTTGGGTCCAACATGGCTTTGTGGAGCAAAGCTTGCTTGATTGTAACCATTGAAATGGTTGACTTTGGATTGACTTGAGTTGCTCACCAAATTGCATTAATTATTTATCCGGTATTCAGCTCGAATGACAGAGATTTAGTGTGTTGTCCACCGTGTCATGAGCACAATGCTTCTAGCGATAAACACCCATAAATTGTGATGAACATCTTTTTATTGTCGGTAAATCAATATAAAACCGATGACAATAACACGTTTATCACATTTTAAATGGATTTACTACTTTGGGTGCCATGCCTCAAAATATCAAAGAGATGCTCAAGACTCAAAAAGAGTAATATACCCTCGCTCTGACTATCTTTTAGGCCAATAGTTAATATATCAGTACAGTTTTAAGTGGTAGACATTAAAAAGTTGCTATTTTCAGTATTTACAAGCAGTCAAGATTCCATTTGCTAGCCTCGCGAATAATTGCTCCTATTGGAAATAGGATTGTATACATATTCTGGCCATAGCACAGTTTTATAAAATCCAGAAAGTATTTGTGTGTATATATTACTGAAATGTGAAATCGAAATGGGTGATAAAGTAGGTCTAGGTTTGGGATAACTTTTTGTTCCATAGTCCTAGGGTGGGGCGGCTAGTGTCATGGAGATTACGCGCTACTGTGATTCTATCAATGTTACATATTTTTCTTAGTTCAAAAGCAACGACCTTGTAGGACCTCGACAAACGTCTTGCAGCTAATTCAATATGAACACGAGGAGTTTCCTGCGGGCTTCCAAAAAGCAAGTCTAATGATTCTTCATGTTCTCTTACTTTCCAAACTCTCTTTCCAAAAAGCAAGTCTACTGTGATTTTATTAATATTACACCTTTTTGTTAGTTTAAAAGCAATGACCGTGTAGGACCCGACTAACATCTTGCAGCTAATTCAATCTGAACACGAGAAGTTTCCTGTGGGCTTCCAAAAGCAAGTCTAATGATTCTTCATGTTCTCTTACTTTCGAAACTCTCTTTCCAAAAAGCAAGTCTACTGTGATTCTATGTTACACCTTTTTCTTAGTTCAAAAGCAATGGTCGTGTAGGACCCGACTAACATCTTGCAGATTATTCAATCTGAACACGAGAAGTTTCCCGTGGGCTTCCAAAAAGCAAGTCTAATGATTCTTCATGTTCTCTTACTCTCCAAATTCTCTTTTGTGCAAAGTTTCAATAAAGAGGCCACCCGACGGCAAGTCTCCTTATTGCTTCCAAAAAGCAAAGCCTATATTCATGTTTTCTTACTTTTGAACTGTCCTTTGCACCAGAGGCCACGTGATGACAATTCTCCTTATTTAGCAACTTAATCAACCTCACATCACTAATCTATTTCCATAGCCAAACCAAAGTTTTCTTGTATATCTATATTTAATTTTTAATGAATTTGTTAGAATTAATTAGAAGCGCAGATCAAAAAGAGATGTCACTAGTGTGAAGCGGTTGTGTTAATGTTGTGCACTAATCTCCAATCCACATGAAAGCCTATTGGAATTGCTTTTATCTTCAATAATTTTTGAGGTATATGTCCCTTCTTAAAAAATTTATCCTCAATGTCATGTCCTGTCAATCATTAGAAATAAACAGAATATATGTAATTAGAAAGTCATATGGATCCATTATTGCTTCAAATTTCCGTGCATTATATCACATGGGATACATCTCTTAAACATATATTTCATGAAATAATTGGACCATGTAAAGAATTGAATTATGTTTGAAGTTCGTGACTTGGTTTAGCAAGTATGGAGTACATATAAAGTGATTAAGTGCCGACAACCATCGAACAGAAAAAGGTTAAAAGAAGATGGAGAAGTAATAGTTTTGAGGCAAGCTAGTTTTTATTTTTGATCTTTTGCCTCTAAAACTATACATCAGTTTTAGCTAAGAAGGTATGAGAATAAATCGAATAAATTAAGGTTTTGTCGTTTTGCGGAAAATATAGCATTTTCAAAAAATATTTTCTAGGAAGCTATTTTCTAGAAAAATGAAACTACTTTCGGTGTTTAGATGAAACATGAAAATGAAATAAAAAATATTTTCTGTTATTTAGTAGAGAAAATATTTTCCTCTATACACTCTTTTTCAATAATAATATTATTTTATTTTTTTAAAATCGATTATTAATTATTAATTATTTTTTTAAAAATCAATTTTTATATTTTCTTTTGCTTTTTTTTTCTTTGTTTCCTCTTCTCTCTCTTTTTTTGGTTAAATTCTCCTCTTTTCCCTTGGCTGGTCACCGGCCACAAGTGAGCCTTGAGCTTGCCGGCGAGGCGAGCCTGGAGTGCAAGCCTCGAGCCAGATCGACAAGCCTTGAGCTCAAGGTAGGCGAGCCTGAACTCGAGGCTAGTGAGCTCACCTCTGGCAAGCTTAGGCTTGTCTGTGACTGGTCGCCAACCGTCGGTCGCCAGCCATCGTTGTGGTTAGCGACCGGCCAAGGAAGGAGAGGAAACAAAGGAAAGAAAAAAGAAAGAGAAAGTAATAATAATTCTAATTTTTATAAAAGAAAAAATAAAAAAAGAAAGAAGTGAGGATTAGTAGAGATGTGAGATAAGAGAGAGTGAATGTGGAAAATATTTCTCTAACTTGAAAAGTGAAAAATATTTTCCTCATCTTAAAAGATTTTTTTCTCTTTATATCAAATGAATTTATTTTCTATGAAACGAATGTCGAAAAATTCAAAAATTCGAAATTTTTTTTATTCATCTTAAAAGATTTTTTTTCGAAACGAATGAAGTCTAAGAAAGTAAATTTTTGTATGTGCAGGGCGTGCGCGTGTGAGAGATTCGTGAGAAAATATCGGGTGCGTGGGGTAGGCCAACTCAGTAAATAGGAAGGGCCATGAACATGTGACACGTGTCCAAAGTGGGGGCTCAAATTCCAGACTCTCTCCTCTTTCCTCTGCACATCGCTCAGACTCTCTTCTCCTCTCTCTCTCTCGTCGACGCTGACTACACGAGCGCATCGTCAACGACATATTCGCTGACTGGTTGCGGCCAGTGAAGCCGTCGCTGCCGAAGTCATACATCGACACGGCTCCGGAGTCCGACGACGCCTCGACTGGCGCAGGCGCAGGAGCGGTTCAGGCGGTTCGACACGAGCTTCGGGGAGGCGTACCGGAAGCAGAGGGAGAGCATCGTACCGGATCCGAAGCTCCGGGAAGAGACTCTGGGTTAGGTCCGGGGAAGGCAACAGAGAAGATGGGGACAAAGGAAGAGAGAGAAAGAGAGTAGAGGAGGAAACAGCAACGGAGACAGAGAGAGGGAAGAGGAAAATTAATGCAAGTGGGCCCGAGGTATCGTCCAACGAAATGGACTTCGTATTTCCTGAGTTGGCCGACATCACGTACTTAATATTTTCTCCAGATTCGTTTGTTGATGGGATGTGGTGTGGACCCATAAATCACGCGGAGAAGAACCTTTGAATTCTTTTTTGGATGTAACTTTTACAGATGCACTGTATAGGTACGTGGTTAAAGGGGGGTCTCAAATAGCGATGGCCACTGACCGTTCCTCTAATAATGGAACCTCAGTTTGGGTCCACCTCTTTAATTTCCCAACTTTCCATCCATTTGTTACGTTGACTGCCTTGGGCTTTTCTGCAGGACAAAGCGACCACTAAGTCGCCAATGAAACAAGGATCGTCCCATCTCCTTTCAATCTTTTTAAATTGCGCCTCTCCTCTATGCGCACCAAACATTTTCACCCAAAGACCGAGAGAGACATGATCAGTGCTCTCGGCTCCATGAAAATATGTCTAGTGTTGCTGCTCATCCTTGTTCTATTTCTAGCAATGACTAGTAAAGTCGAGCCGAGCAATCGACGAAGGGCTTCATCTTGTGGTGACATTCACAATATAAGCTACCCGTTTCGACTGAAGAGTAAATCAAAAACCTCGTCGTACGAGCTGACTTGTGAAGATAATCACACTGTTTGGTACGGGGCTCAAAATCGATACTATGTGCTATCTATCGATTATTTCGCTCGCCAAATCATATTGGTTCCCGACTGGATTCAAAAGGATAACTGCTCATCTTTCTCCGGTCATTCATCGACACCGTCTTCTTTCTACCGAATTCCACTTATAATTGTGAACTGCTCAAAGGCGGTTAGTTCTCCATTCTACATCGCTACCAGTCCATGCATTAAGGGGTCGCACTCTTCCAACATGTCATCAAATTGGAACTTGTATGCTTTGCTCAATCCAAATGCATCGGATGTTAGGGAGTTTTGCAACATTACCAGGTTGACATACACAAATTATTTTGGGGTTGGAGAACACATTAACAGTAGCTCCTACAACTATGAGCTAATCCATAGCATCATGGCCGATGGATTTGTTTACTCCTACGAAGAGATCTCTGTACTGCAGAAAACTTCCTTTTGCTACTTTGATTTGTATGGCTACTTTCATTTGTACAATTCCTATAATTTCCATCGCTTATCATATAGCTCCCTCACCAACGGAGGAAAGATTTGCGGATCCAGGTACTACAAGGGCGGTAAGTGTCGGTCGGCAATGATATTTCACCATAACGTTGTATCATGCTGTACACTCTTTCGTTTGCTACTTTCCCTTCTAATTGAAAAATGAATGGAATATCCAATATCCAAGAAAATTATGAAAAAATATACATGATACTTTACGTCAATATATACATGTGTCTATATTATAATTTCTTTCGAAAAAGGGCTAAGTCTCCACTGAAAAAAAAAAAAAAAAGGGATTCTTGTCAAGTTTTTCTGTTGGCATAGAGTTCACATTTTTTTAATTTTCTTAATTAGTTCTTTAATTAGTCACTTAACTAATAATCCAAAAGACACTCGTTAAAAATCCTTAAAATTTTGTAGTCATGTGTCGATAGGAGGAACAAAAATTTTCATTAAAAATGAAAAGCATTGTTTCTCTAGATTTGTTGATTTCTAATAAAGCAAAAAGAGATTCTGTCTATAATATGTGTGAGCAACGAAGCTTATTATTTCCATTTATTTGTAAATACATGCATCCCACTTATCATATTCTTTTGGAAAAAATTCAACCTGTGTAAAGTAGCTTGCTTCTACTCTCTTTCCATGTGATTTTTGCTTTCCAAACTACTTTTCTCTCAATTCCTTTTCACGCCATTCATTCCTTCTACAGGTGTCCATGATGATATTGCATTTTGGACTATTTGGGATTTTACAATACTATTAGGTAAGCCGCAATTATTTATTCTTACAATAATTATGAAAAAAAAGAGCTTATTCTAACCAATCAAAAATTTCTTCAGTACTTTTCTGTGTAATGAAGTTCGTAATCGGGATGCCATTTGTCGCGATATTTCTAATCTACAAGTACAGAAGAAGGCACTTAGCAATGGACAAGAACGTCGAAGAATTCTTGCAAGCTCATAATAACTTTTTGCCCATAAGGTACTCTTACTCGAACATTAAGAAGATCACCAGAAATTTTAAGCAGAAACTAGGTGAAGGGGGATATGGTATAGTATACAAAGGAACGCTTAGAAGTGGCAATGAAGTGGCCATCAAGATTTTGAAGCAGTCCAAGGCCCATGGCCAAGATTTTATCAATGAAGTGGCTTCTATTGGAAGAATTCACCATGTCAATGT
Organism: Corymbia citriodora subsp. variegata; assembly: GCA_014858505.1. Taxonomy (NCBI): domain Eukaryota; kingdom Viridiplantae; phylum Streptophyta; class Magnoliopsida; order Myrtales; family Myrtaceae; genus Corymbia; species Corymbia citriodora. The sequence continues at coordinate 26,943,290 of CM026420.1, read as the reverse complement.
AGTGCAACTCATCGGTTTTTGCTTTGAAGGCTCCAAACAAGCTCTTGTGTATGATTTCATGTCAAATGGATCTTTGGATAAGCACATTTTCACTAAGGAAGGTGATAAGTTTCTCGACAACAAGAAAGTATATGAGATTGCTCTTGGGGTGGCGAAGGGGATTGAATATTTACATCGGGGGGTAACGTGCAAATACTACATTTTGACATCAAACCTCACAATATTCTTTTAGACAAAAATTTCACTCCGAAATTATCTGATTTTGGACTTGCGAAACTATATCCCATTGATCATAGCATAGTCTCAATGACTGCTGCAAGAGGAACCTTGGGATATATGGCGCCTGAGTTGTTTTACAAAAACATTGGTGGTATATCTTATAAAGCAGATGTCTATAGCTTTGGGATGTTGCTCATGGAAATGGCAGGTGGAAGGAAAAATGTAGATGCAAATGTGGCACACTCAAGCCAAATTTATTTTCCACTGTGGGTGTATGACCAAGTCAATGAAGGAGAAAGTATTGATATGAAAGAAGTTGTAGAAGAGGAAAGGAAGGTGATTAAAAAGATGATAATAGTTGCATTTTGGTGTATACAATTAATTCCCGACCATCGGCCACCAATGAACAAAGTTCTAGAAATGCTTGAAGGAGATATTGGTAATATTCAAATGCCTCCAAAACCACTTATTTACCCACCAGATGAGCCGGTTGACGATGACAAAGCCGAGATGGAATTAGAAACATTTTCAATTTCATCTAGCACTCCCATAATTTCAGTTAGTTTTCCATTTGGAGAGAGCAATGATGTTTAGAGGACCATGCACAATTTTATTGCAAAAGCTTTGTTCCCCACAATAGTCTTATGTTGGGAGGGAGCTGAGCTAGTTTAGCTTGTCAGTGATTACATTTTGTCTTCTTCTAGCTCTTAGGTTACTGTTGTGTTATTGTACTTCATGTATAGTTACACTCTCTTGCATCCTCCTTGTAAAGGATAAATAAATTGGTAAGAGGGCAAGGACAAAAATGGTGCGGAAAGCGGACAGACATTGGGAATTTTCCTCCCTCACTATGTGATTTAGGGAAATGCCAATTGAAAAGCTAATTATTACTTGCAATCTTGCTACTTAGTGTGCTATCATCGGCATATGATTTCTCGAAATCAACGGCTTATACATTTTACAAAGAAGATACATATGTTTACGTGAGAAACAACTTTTATCAAAATGGAAAGGAAGAAGGTCCAATTCTATGAAGTCTATATTTAAAAGAACTCATATTCCATTTTAAAGTTAACATGAAATTATTGACAAGTAATTTTATGAAGTTTCTTTGTTTCTTCTTATATTGGGCCATGTTATATTAGGTTTTTTTTTATCAGACACGTTTTATTAGTTTAACTAGATAAACTTTCTTATCCCCTGTCTGATTAACAAAAATGTTATTGGATTTAGAATTTAGCGTGGATTACTTTTAACTTCACCAAAATCATAAATACACACGCGCCATCTTGCTCATTAAGAAAACCATGTCCGTGTTTGGTCTATACTGTAACACTTCTTAAGCTTGGAACCTAGATGGGAAGCGTAGTCTAGAATATTCAGCTAGTCGTCAATTAACCAAATCACTTGTTTTCTGTAGAATATTCACCAAAGTGGGCTGCGATACATGCCGCACTCATATATACCTGCGAGTTTCCTTTTTGACTCCGGAATGAGTCACTCGTCTTTCCGCGCATGACACTTAGTCCGCTAGTAGCTTTTTTTTGTGGTTATTGCATTTGGAAGTCACTCGACATTTGGCTCGCTGAAAGTCAACTTTTTATTCCCCAATGGCAACACATTTTTATTTTCTCGCAATAGATTTACCTAAGCCGGAAACTGATCAATTTTTTGAGAAAATAATGATGGGGCTATCATATGGTCTTCAAGGTTACACTAGCTCTAATTTAAAATACCAAAAGAAAATGGGAAAATTATTGGACATGTTCTAAAACTTGTCACTAATGCACTTGAATTTTAGAACTTTTATTTCATGCATTCAAGTCATGAAACTTGCAATTTAATATACTTGTGTCTTTCGTCAATTTCACCCGCTTTAAGAGGCTTAGGTTGGATCTTTCGTTGATCTTTATTTTATATATATATCCTCTTTCTTTGGGTTGAAAATGAAATGGGAGGGAATCACTCATATTATGATCTAAACAACACATAATTTTTTTTCTTTTAGTTTTTCAATCATTTATGGCTGTTATTAAGAAAGCAAATCTTAGATTTTACGTACACTATAACCTAACAGAGCTAATGGGAGGATTAAAGCGAATGACTGTGGCAAGTTTCGACTTAAATGGACGAAACAAAAATTTTAGGATTTCAAATATATTATCTTGATAAGTTTTAAGATCCATGTTGTGATTCTTAATGAAGAAAGAAAAAACCTATAATGATAGAACCCTCCACAAGCTTTGTTTTTGGATCTTTTATTTTTTAACCCCGTTGAGTAAGATATGATGTGGTGTTTATTTGGATTCTTTGTCATGTGAAATGGTGCACATGTGAGTACTTGAAGTTAAAATTGGTCGAGTTCTCTTTTAAAGTATATTAATGGTAGGTACATCAAAGTTCAGTACATTTGGAGGCAGAGGCAAACTTCCCAGTTGGATGAAAATCTTTGATGACTAGTGATGTTTTGCTGAGTAGTTTATATAAGAAAAATAGAAATGAAGCAAGTCTATGTAGTTTATGTTTGAAAGTCCTTTTGACAAGTTTGTAGAACTTCAGAGTACTTTAATGAAACTTCATCAACCTGGCTTATACGCTCGACATTAGCCACGGAGGGAAGGGGGTGGCTTCCTTTCTTATATGTACTACATACACATACGAAAAATAAATGTCTATAAAAATTAATCCCATCTTGAGTTTCATGCTCAAACCGTTTTTTGAAAAAAACTTTATTGAAGTCCATGTCAGTTTGCTTTAGGTAAATTGCAATATGTTGTATTCAATGGGTACATATGTAAAATTCCAAAGATGTAATTTGATGACATAGTCTTATTTCACATTCTATTTAATTTGATTATCTTTTTCCTCGTATTATTTTAATCTAAGAAATTGTGATTTTCAATTAACACTATATATAAGTGCGTATGCAAAATATGTACTTGTTTAGATATATCTTTTCATTTGAGAAACAAATCAAATATGAATAAAGCTGACCTTAATTAATTGAATGTTTTAGTGGAAAAGTTCTAGCTTAACAACACATTTTAAAAATTTTACATAGCTACAACCAAGAAAAAATTATTCTCTTGTCCTGATTCTCCTTTCGGTTCCTATACAGAATCAAGAACAAAATCTACAAAATTTCAAATTGAACTTGTATTTTCTTAAATTTTTATATAGGGAAAATTATAAATTCAAGCATAAACCTATTATATGGATGTTAATTCAATAATAAACTTTCTAATTTTGCTAATGTAGTTCTAAACATTTTAATTTCGATGTAGTCTTTTTGATCAATTGCAGCAAGAAATTACCAATACGGTGGTTCAATCATCGTGAATCATTTTTTATGGCACAGTTGCATCTAACGTGGAAGAACTACCACAAAATGACAATCTTTTTGCAGATTTTACTGAATTTTCTGATCTCTTTCTTTCTTTCCTTTATTTTTTTTTCATCTCTTTATTTTTTCTGCGATACTAATCATCTTCTTTTGTATGCGTTCTTCTTCATTGTGTCTGCTTTTGCGGTAAAGAGACCTTGCATTTTGCCGTTTCAGAATGTCTGGACTGCCAGAGAACCCTTTTTATCAGTTATCAATAAGGAAACCATCGACTACACCTCTACTCCAAATTAGTGGCCAGAACCGCATGGAACACCGAAACTGTATAGGTCAAATTCCGAACAGCAATGAAATCCATGCAAACGACGAAACAGATGATTATTCTCGAACTCAATATCTTCCTGGCCAATCATAAAATTGAGTTTCAGCAAATGATGGCACGATACGGTGTGATTCTAGAACACACGAAGCATGGCATCACAGGCAGGAATCGGCACAAAAACACAAAAATCAGGGGACTGTTATGAAATCTACAGAGCAAGAGTTTGAGAAGCTACCTCGCTCGACCGAAAGCCAAAAGTGGTAGAGCAAAGAATTAAATGCAAAATTGGATGAACATCCAAAGAAGAAGATGAACAAAAGTGGGGAAATGAAAAGGAAAATGAAAAAAAAGAGAGAGAGAGAAATTTTACTTAGAACAATTCTAGCTCCTTAACTTCTTCCACCTCAAATGCTAATCATGCCATATGAAGCGATCAGAGATGATTGTGCCATATATTGCATTGGGACTTCAGATAAGAGTTTAAGATTACATTGATAATTTTAAAAGGTTTATAATTTGAGTAGTATTTGTATAATAGGTTTAGAATTGATTTGTAATTTTTTTAATTATATAATATAAATTCACTCAAAATTCTCAAGTAAAAAAAAGAGACTACATATTGCACAATTAGCAACCTAGAACATTCAAACCTATAGTAAAGCCCTAAAAACTTGTTCAATTTTGAGCGGGATTTTCTATCAAGAATTTCCACACATTTTAAGCGAAAACTATTGAAAAAAAAAACTAATTTTTAAGTTTTTTCCTAGATTTTAAAAAAATAAAAAATTTCGAAGTTTTAATTTTTAATTAATTTTTTAGAAAAAATTAAAATACTTAAAAAAAGATAATTTGTTAAAAAAACAATTCTGTTAATCTGAAAATGGGGACCCGAGGCGGGCCCAGGGGCCCAACCCAATGCGGGCAGCGACCGGTTTAGGAAAACTGGGGTCATGGGCTAAATTGGACTTTTACAATGTGCATTCCCTAGCCCAGACCAAATCAAACTAAGCCAAGCCCAAGCTCACCTAGGGCCGCCACTAACACAAATTCGAAATCATTCTAAGCCCAAATTTCTAAAGAGGAATAAATAAAGTCCTAAGCCCAATTTATAATACGACCGAATTAAGCCCACTGCAATTAGAAGTACTCTCGTACCATATTCGCAAAGTCCAAACTCGAGTCCAGCTTTCGACTATGGACAATTTATGCATCGCCACTAGATCCCATTACCCTTAATCGACAGACAACGCCGCCGACCACCAAGAGGTCATTATCACCGCCCATTGATCATCTCCGTCGACCGCCGGCTGGCTTGCCCACTCGGGGATGGCCAAAGACGAGCGGCCTTGAGCCAGCTGGCGACTAACCCCGAAAGTCGTTTGATCACCGGAGAACTTGTCGTCTGCCATCAACGGATGAACACTACCGAGGCAACAAGCGTGGGGGTATACGAAAGAAACAACCACGGCAGCCACGATCAACGAGATAAGGCTTCACACGACAAACTCAGTGACTAACGATCAAAACAACGACACATGAGCTCCGGATATGGCTAAAACAGCGGCTATTTTCACGGGATCCTCTGAAGGGCATTTTATCAAACACATAGGGTGCATCTGCTGAGGGGAGGAAACCAGCTCATTCGGAGCCCGAGGTCGCGTCCAAAATCAAAAGCAAGCAGCAAGTGACATCCCCAAAAAATCAGAGACGACTTACTCTTGACACTATACACACGGATAACTGAAGAAGACAAGTCTCGGTCCTTAGGTCGACCGAGACAGAGCAGAACATGGGGGGGGGGGGCGGCGTCCGAGTTTGGCCAACCTCGTTTCTGGAACAAAAGAGCCTTTAGCCCCACAAAGAGAGCCAGGGAAGTCGATGAAGAAGGCTCGTCAAAGTTAGGACTCAGTAAAACGGAATCTGCAACTCCCGCAAACTAGTTGCTTTCTAGATCCACCGTAGTAACACTCCTATATAAACCAGAAAGTTGCCGGCAAGATCCGTACATAAGTTTGTTGAACAATAAAGGGAGGTCGAGAAAGAGGATGTAGATGCTCATTCTCGCATATATCTATGTCGTTTGTGTATTGGGTGTATCGATGCCGCCTCCACTCGGTGAGTTCTTCCATCACTAGCACTGACATCTCTCCCTTGAAACGGCCCGGAAATATTCCAGCATACATTCTACCCGATGCATGGTGTTCTTCCATGTGCCACCTCGCCTCCATTAACAATTTGAACCAAGTAACGATGGATGTGGCTCTGGTTCCGAATTTGTAATGACTCCTTCGGCTATTCACACAAAGACCATGCTAAAGCCCAAAGAATAAGCAGTTCAACTCTCACAATCATACATTTATTCGGGCACTAAAAAACTCCAAAACAGAGAATCAAAGGTTTTGTCTCACGATCCGGCCAAGACTTTTATCTACCGCTGGCACCAAGAATGAACTTGTTGGGCTTTAGGAATGGGCAAAACTTGTCAGGCCCAATCAATGAAGAGCATTCAAATAATGGGCTGTAAGGTAGTAGACGATAAAGGTGTCAAAGGGCGCGATGTAAAGAAAACCGCTTGGAAAAGATACGATAAGAACGAAGGCGGTTTCGAAGTATCGGCACTAGTAAAAACATTGATAAGGCGGAACGGTTATAACTGTGGTACTGAAGCTTCCGGAACTATATGAAATTGAAGCGGTAACTGCCCAAGAGCAGTTATTTGAAGAGTTCCACTATAAATAGTCAAAGATGTGTTGATGCAAAAGACTTTTTGTTAAAATCGACAATTGAGAACATTTCGTTTTATCTTATTATCGCACATTTACTTTCAATATCATGTTTACTTTACTTTCTCGCATTTACTTTTCTCTTGTTTCCTTTCATTTCATTTTCCCGTAATACAAAAACAAATCGCTTATTTTCCGAAATGATAAAGAACACTTATTAAACAATAAATCCGAAGTCTTACCTCTTCAGTGAAAGATATTTATTGAAGAAACCCTTTCTCAGCAAACATCTACTAAAAGAGTTTCTTAGATCTTGGGTGTGGGTTGATTATATTTGTAGATATAAAACAACTTTACAGTCGCTCGTGTAGTACGAGTTTCGTGCTGACACTATCATTCCCAATCTGTAGCTCATATTGCCACAATAGCAGAAGAGGTTCATCATTTCCCATTATGCATATTTTTGATTTTCCGTCTTCATGAATAGCGGTTATAACTTTCAGTGTATATGGCCAGTCTAGAGTTAATTAATTTCGAATATATTTTGATTCAAGAGATGCTCTCTCGAGGCTTAACTTGCACCGTGTGTTTAAATTGATCCCATATTTCATCTGTCATGAGCAGTATCCCCCTTCGTCTCTTGCTCCATTGTTCATCAAAAGCCAGCTTAATAATCCCATCACGCCCTCAAGTTTCTTGAGGACTAATTTTGCAATTGGAACAGCTTTAATTAGAGATGTTGGGGATAGCATGATTTTGCCTGTTCGGAGGATAGGCTGTCATTGAAACGTGAGTTTTCGTGGAAAAAAAAAAAACAATCATTTGATAATATGCCTGAAAACTTACTATTGGATATGGCTACCAATCTAGTGATCGGGACCAAGACATTTTTCTTTCTGTCGGAATAAAACTTTATTCAATTACTAAGCAAAACCATCTGACCAAAAAAAAACCTAAGCAAAACCAAAAAGAGCCCATTGAAGGGGCTTCATTACAGAGTAATGCCCATAAAACTTCTGGGGGGCTAGAGAGCCAATTTCGTGGAAGACAAATTTTCCTCTGAGCCCTAGTTATCCATTCAGCAAGTTTGTCGGCCGCTCTGAAACAAAAGCCCATATGAAAATTTGAGAAGTGATTAGATCATGGCTCTTGGATAAGTGAGCGCACCTCCCTTTGAATATGATTCAGGGTGATCTGCGGGAGGCAACCTTGGCCGATCTTGCGGAATCCATCCACGATGCTTCCTGTATAGTCTCGTCAGATGCATGAAATCGCTCCGTTGGAAGAGCCTTCCTCGGATGGACCGTCTATGTTAATTTTCAAAGCTCCTTTCCTCGGTGGATTCCAAATCTATGGTCGGTTTCGATTTCTCTGCTCAGTGAGTTTTGAATTCGTGCAACTTGTACTTTCTCTACTAGGCTTTTCAGGTCTAGGCGTTGATTCCTTGAAGGTGAAATTGTTGAGAGCCTTCTAAATGTGCCATAGAGCTGTAGCCCATGCGCTAGCAAAGGTGACGTTGCTATATATATAAACTTGAGCAGCCAATTTTCTATTCTACTTAAATCCAATCTTGAAATCTGCAAGTTCAACGATGGATCTAGCCACACTTATTTTTTCTTTCCAGGGATAGAGTAATAAGATGCTTTCTATTGTTTCCGCACCTTGTTTGTAGAGAGAACAAGTGGGTTAGGTATAATCTGCCTCTTCCATAAACAAATGTGGACCGAATACTTAGCTTTGCAACTCAAAAGTCAGATGTTTGATTCCTTAATCTTTTAGTGGACTCAAGAAATCTTAGTTAGTCTGTGATGGAAGCGTATGGCTTATTTGTAATGTCGGTCTTGGCCCCCCCCCCCCCACTTGTAACTAGTGGAGTTACGACGACGAGCTCATCAAATGAGTACTTGGTGTTTGTTGACACCTTAAACCAAATATTCTAGACTCTTTTTGTATTTTCAAAAATCTACCAGGCATTATAAGTTCCCTGCTAAACATGGAAGTATCAACATTAATTGATGGGTCATAGTCACATTTCTAAGTTAGATTTTAGCTTTTATAGTATATTAGTTTGATGCTCGTGCATTGCATGAGTCTAAAACTATATGAATTATGTGAACTTGATAAATATCTCATCATCCATGACAATGTACCGTGCTCCTTCACACACACCATTCAATTCTTTGCCTATATCTCTTTGCCCAAATACAAAAGGAGACATGTTTATTGCTCTCAACTCCATGAATATCTATCAACCGTCGTTACACATTTTGTTATATTGCAAGCGATGATTAGCAATGTCAAGCGAGCAATCAGTGATGTCGCTTTATTCAGCAGTAACATTTATAATATAAGCTACCCATTTTGACTTGAAAATGATTCAAAAGGATATAATGACATAAAATATGAGCTGACTTGTGAAAATAATCACATTATTTAAATCTCCACGTTGGCCGATATCATGTGCAATTTTTTGGTTATTTCACTTATCAAATTAAGTTGATCCATGATGAGCTACCAAAGGATATCTGCTTGTGTTTCCTCCCATCATTTATTGGTGTGATCTTAAGTCCAATGATCAACTAGGGGACTCGATTTGCACTACATTCACAGTACTCATGTGGCCGGCCACCTCTTCCTCTCTCTCCCCACCCACCAACTCCCAAACATCTCTCACCAACAGCTGTACCTTGGAGGTCATTTGGATAGCAAAATGGGAGACGAGGATCAACGAAGGATCGGGAATAAGTGTGCGAATGGAAGTGTGAAGATTTTATGGGATTACAGTTAATTATTTTAAAAAGGTTAAGCTGTTAGATGATGGTGATATATAATATTCTAATGCTCTTTCTCACACTTAGTTTGATCTTTTTTATTTAGTACTAAGCATGGAAATTTAATTGAGGAGGCAAATTGAGTCTGCAAAAATTCGAACTCACAATCACCAACTTTGATATCGTGTGAAGATTTTGTGAGACCATGGCTATCTATTCTAAAAGCTTAAGTTGTTAGATGACAGTATGGTATAATATTTGAATATTCTGACCGGAAGAATGAGCAAATGTGGGATAGAGAGTCTTGGCCAAATGGAAGAGCCAAGTGG
>CM026420.1:26902360-26933552 GCA_014858505.1 Corymbia citriodora subsp. variegata | reverse complement strand
AGAGGTCGTGTGATCCCTAGACGATTGTCACTTGGCCTCTCAAAAGCTGAACCAACACACTCATTGACTCGCTCACGAACTCTCTCATCCTCACTCTTCCTCTCTTAGCTGAAGCCTCTCTCTTTCCTTCTCTATCATCCTAACCTCTCACTGTTGACCTCACTCTCGGCTAATCCTTCCTCTCCAACCCATGCGTGCTTGGGCTCATTCTCGGGCTAGTGTTGCCCCGTCTCGCCTGTTCAAGTTAGGAACTTCTATTTACTTTCTGTTCATGTTGATCCTTGAGGATTCCGGGCTTGAACCATAGTCATAAATCGAAGTATTGTGGCTCATCTCGCCCTTGCAGGCGTTGTTAGCCCTTTACCTCAGTCTATGGTTTATTTGCTCAGTTATGGTGTTGATTATGGTATATTGCATGTAGGAGTATGTTATTGGTGTTTAATGCGCCTTATTTCACCTTGGATCACGTTAAAAATGTTTTCGCTTGCGTTGATATCCATTTTTTCCTTTTTGATCCGTGGGTGTGGACTCTCGGCTGGTGCCATTTTGGGCTTGCCGAGAGCGCCAAGGCCCAAGGACCGTTTCGGATCCCTCGCGCCCTCGTTAATGTATATCAGGGCTCTATTTTGTGTTAGAATTAAATTCTCTCATATTAAACTGCTCTATATGCTTAATATGTGTTAGTGAGTAGATTTGGTTCCATTAGCATTCTTTATGCTATTTTGCCTCACGTAAAAGATTGTAAATTTTAATTTACTCTATGTATATGTCTCGTATGTAAACTATACGTTGTTTAGGTGTATCTAGTAAAAAAAAAAATACAGATAAAGCCAACCATAATTAAGTGAATATTCTAATGGAAAAGGTTCTAGCTAAAAAAATCTTATTAAAATTTGAAATAATTATAACTAAGAGCCATCAATTAAAAAGTATTCTCTTGTCCCGATACTTATTTAGGTTCTAATTAAAAATCAAGAACAAAATTTAGAATTGAACTCGTATTTTCTTAAACATAAGCTGTTGCAAATTTATACATTCTAACTTCATATATAAATATTTTCAAATTTGCGTGATATAATATAGTCGTTCATGGGTAAATCAATAATAATGTTGTGCAATATAGTATTGTCATATATGATACTTTATCTTATAATGATGTATTTCATGAAATGATTTGACCATGTAAATTATGAATTATATATGAAGTTTGCAACTTAATTTAACAAATATGAGGTACATATCAAGTGATAAAGGGCCCACGATTGAACAGAAAAATTTCAAGTATGATGGAGAAGAGGAAGTTTCGAGGCAAGCTAGTTTTTACTTTTGATCTTGTTCCTCGAAACCAGATATGAATTTTCCTATGACCATGACTCGTGCGGCCAAGAAAGAAGATGGAGACAAAGAAGAATGGAGGAGGAAAAAAACAAAGAAGAAAATGAGGAGAAAGACCGTGTATATGAAGGAACTAATGGGGCAAGAGAGAGTGAGGGAGGGAGGGATTTGTTTTTTGATGGGACGTGGACCCAACAATCACGTGGAAAAACAAAGGTTGACGTGGAAAAGTCCTTAAATTGTTTCATTTGAATTTTGGGACATAAAATACGAGATTCTTATCTTATTGAGGAAGAAAAATATACAACTTAAAACGAGGGGTATGAGGCGTGCGGGCACTGGCACGTAAAAATAAAGAACGTAGTCCAAACTGAGCGTCCTTATTGGAGAGACTATCGTTGGGGGCCCTCGTAGGTGGAAATGCCCTCATTGGAGGGACTATTGTTGGTGGTCCTCGTAGGTGAAAACGCCCTTGGAAAAGGATAGATTAGTAAGACAACTTCAACTTTGCTTCATTAGACTGACAATCACGCGGAGAAAGAAAGGTTGACATGGAAATAAAGCTTTTGAATTTTCAAAGGATGTAAATTTCGTGGATGCGTGTTAAAAGTGGTCTCGATTTGGATTGGACATGACTCCACAAATAAGGGAACCATGTCCACGTCCTTTAATTTCTTGACTTGCATGCATTTGTTCAGTTGACTGACTTGGGCTTCTCTCCATAGGATGGGGCCACTCCAACATCTCCAATCAAAGGAGGTATGAGTTTCATTCAATCCTTTTCTCATTCTTCTTATACTGTGCTTTCTCCACCCACCCAAGCAGTTTTTAACAAGTTCTCTTTTCTCAAAAGTCGAATTTGGCAGGGATGACTTTTGACTTTACTACAATTTGATATATCACAAAACTAAACACATCTTGATCACTAAGAAAACCGTGTCTATGTGTAGTCCATCCATATAACAACTTTTCTCGAGCTTGGACTCTTGATAGTTGATGGGATGTTTGCATAGGTTCATATAACACATTTTCTTAAGCTTGGCAATGCGTAACTTCTAAATACTTCCCCGGTTGAATCAATTACCGTTAATGTTATGACTGGTCAGAAGAAATGTAAGACCGTGTTGAACTTGAGATGGGTCGGAATGTATTTGGACGAGTATTCCAAAACTCAGCTCGATTCACATACTAATCATCAACTTGTTTTTTTTTTTCCCTTTTTTTTCAATGTTTTGCTCGACGATGTTTTCGTTTTGCGTTGCATATAATTGCTGGTGTCCTCTTTGCCCAGGTGTGAATCACTCTTTTTTACTTGATTGACTCTCAGATTGTAGAGCAGTTTTTATTTGAGGTTATTGCATTTAGAACTCACTTAGCATGTGGCTCGCCGGAATTCGAATTCTTTATTCACCAATTGCAACAAAGTTCTATTTTTTTGCAATTGATTCACTTTGACCGAAAATTGATCGATTTTTTGAGAAAGTATCGAAGCACGTCGTCTCTGAGGTCCCGGCGTCGAGTCTGGGTCTGCAGGAATTCATTGCTCGGGGCAGAGTGGCCTACGAAGCACGAGGGGAAGGTGAAGCAGTTCGCCGTGAACTACGAGTGGCTGGCATGGGGCCGGGCGCTCGCGTCGCTGCCAGAGGGATCGCCGCCTGCGCAGGCGCAGGAGCGGTTCAGGCGGTTCGACACGAGCTTCGGGGAGGCGTATCGGAAGCAGAGGGAGAACATCGTACCGGATCCGAAGCTCCGGGAAGAGACGCTGGGTTCGGTCGGGGGAAGGCAACAGAGAAGATGAGGACAAAGGAAGAAAGAGAGAGAGTAGAGGAGGAAACAGCAACGGAGACAGAGAGGAGAGAGGAAAATTAATGCAAGTGGGCCTGAGGTATTGTCCAACGAAATGGACTTCGTATTTCCTGAGTTGGCCTACATCACGTACATAATATTTTCTCGTTTGTTGATGGGATGTGGTGTGGACCCATAAATCACGCGGAGAAGAACCTTTGAATTCTTTTTGGGTGTAACTTTTCCAGATGCACTGTTATAGGTACGTGATTAAAGGGGGGTCTCAGATAGCAATGGCCACCCACCGTTCCTCTAATAATGGAATCTCAGTTGGGGTCCACCTCTTCCACTTTCCCAACTTTCCATCCATTTGTTACGTTGATTGCCTTGGGCTTTTCTGCAGGACAAAGCAACCGCTAAGTCGCCAATCAAACAAGGATCGTCCCATCTCTTTTCAATCTTTTTAAATTGCGCCTCTCCTCCGTGCACACCAAACATTTTCACCCAAAGACCAACAGAGATATGATCAGTGCTCTCGGCTCCATGAAAATCTATCTAGTGTTGTTGCTCATCCTTGTTCTGTTTCTAGCAATGACTAGTTCCAACGAAGGGCTTCGTCTTGTGGTGACATTCACAATATAAATTACTCATTTCGGCTGAAGAGTAAACCAAAAGTCTCATGATTCGAGCTGACTTGTGAAGACAATCATATTGTTCGGTACGGGAGTTATAACTGATACTATATGCTGTATATCGATTATTCCACTCGCCAAATCAAATTGGTTGACGACTGGATTCAAAAGGATAACTACTTGTCTTTCCCCAATCATTCACTAACACCGTCTCCTTACTACCTAAATCTACTGTACATTGTGAACTGCTCAAAGCTGGTTAGTTCTCTATTCTACATCGCTACTGGTTCATGCATTAAGGGTCGTACTCTTCCAACACATCATCAAATTGGAACTTGTATGCTTTGCTCAATCCAAAAGCATTGGATGTTAGGGATTTTTGCAACATTACTAGGTGGACATACACAAATTATTTTGGGGTTGGAGAACACATTAACAGTAGCTCCTACAACTCTGAGCTAATCTGTAGCATCATGGCCAATGGATTTGTTGTCAACTACGGTGATCTGAAGACAACTTCCTTTTGCTACTTTGATTTGTATGGCTACTTTAATTTGTATGGCTACTTTGATTCCCCTCGCTTATCATATAGCTCCCTCACCAACAGAGGAAAGATTTGCGGATCCAGGTACTACAAGGGCGGTAAGTGTCGGTCGGCCATAAAGATTTGTTGATGGATGTGGACCCAACAATCACGTCAAGAAAGAAAGGTCATATATGGAAACAAATCGTTTGAATTTTTAATAGATGTAAATTTCGTAGATGCACATTAAAGGGGGTTTAGTTTAGACATGACTATAAATAAGGGAACTATGTCCACATCCTTTAATTTTTTGAATTGATGGGGAGAGAGGGAGAAAGAGGGATTTGTTTTTTAATGGGATGTGGACCCAACAATCACGTCGAGAAAGAAATGTCGTACGTGAAAATAAATCCTTTAAATTTTCAATGGATGTAAATTTCATAAATGCGCACTAAGGAGAGTCTCAATATAGGTTGGATACAACTCCACAAATAAGGGAACTATGTCCACTTCCTTTAGTTTCTTGACTTGCATGCATTTGTTCCGTTGATTGACTTGGGCTTCTCTCCATAGGACGGGCCACTCCAAGGTCTCCAATCAAATGAGGTTCGAGGTTAATCCAATCCTTTTTCTCATTCTTTTCATATTGTGCCTCCTCCACCCACCCAAGCAGTTTTCAACAAGTACTCTTTTCCTAGAAGTCGAATTTGGCGGGGATTACTTTTGACTTTACTATAATTTGATATATCCCAAAACTAAACACATCTTGATCACTCAGAAAATAGTGTCTACGTATAGTCCATCCATATAACAACTTTTCTCGAGCTTGGACCCTTGATAGTTGATGGGACGTATGTGTAGATTCATATAACACATTTTCTTAAGCTCGGATCCTCGTTGGGCAATGCATAACTTCTGAATGCTTCCCCAATTGAATCAATCACCATTAATGTTATAATTGGTAAGAAGAAAGGTAAAACTGTATTGAACTTGAGACGGGTCGGAATGTATTTGGATGAGTATTCCAAAACTTAGAACCCGATTCACATATTAATCAGTTAATCATCAACTCGTTTTTTTTCCCACCATTTTCAATGTTTTGCTCTATGATGTTTTCGTTTTGCCTTGCATATAATTGCTAGTGTCCTCTTTGCCCCGGTGTGAATCATTCTTTTTATCTTGATTGACTCTCAGATCGTAGAGCAGTTTTTATTTGTGGTTATTGCATTTAGAAGTCACTTAGCATTTGACTCGTCGGAATTCAAATTCTTTATTCACCAATCGCGACAAATTTTTTTTTTTTTTTTTTGCAATTGATCTATTTTGACCGAAAATTGATCGATTTTTTGAGAAACTATTGATGGGGCTATGATAAGGTCTTCAAGGTTACGTTAGCTCTAATCCAAAAGATCAAAAGAATAAGGAAGAAGTACAGGGAAAGTCCTAAAACATGTCACTATAATGAACTTGGGTTTAAAACTTTCATTTTTGTATATTTAAGTCTTAAAATTTGCCATTTTGATTCACTCGAATGCTTCCGTCATCTTGTAAGTTTTAAGAGGCAAAAATACCATGTGATTTAAAAAAAAATAATCCTATGTGACTGTTAATATAGAGAACACCTTATAAATTACAATGTGATTGTAATTTTTATCGTCATTTCTTAGCTTGACTACTTATTAATATCTATTTAAATTTTCAGTTTACTAGTGACTTGCGAGGAGAACATGTCTCTTACAAAGACCGCTCGAGAATTTATCTAGAGACGATGGAATGATATGTCCGGAAAAACGATAAACAATGGTTACAAACTAACCTTTTGAGTGGTTTGCATCTTTAACGCAAATCTTACGGCGAGCTCGTGCGAATTAATGCTTATTAGTTGGTAACACGGCCTTAATAGATGGGAAGGGTTTTGAGGAAACCATATCAGTTTTCGGAATCCGCACCTCACCATACTTTTTACCATGTTTTGTTTTGTCTTTTGTCCGATGGTCACTTGCAAGACGGATCAGGGATGAGGAGGACAGGACCACGTACTTGACGAGTTCTGTCCTCATCATTTCTCAATTTCCTCTTCACTTCGATTTGCGTGGCCACATGGTCCAATTGCAAAAAGAACTAGGGAAACATCCTTAAAGTCTATAGTGGTGGTCATGGACATGAGATCCCTGAGCACGAGGAAGATTCAGAGGCTACAAAACAACTCATGCACAGGTGATGTCCTCTCCTCAATTTGTTGTGGTCTTGCTGAATCAAAGGATGTCTAAAATTATTCGCGTGATCATGTGCTTCACTGAATTGCACGTTCTTTGCCGGTGCAAGCAAGTTCTTGGAGTTTGAAAAACTGAATGGAGCAATGATTTCGTTGCTTCTTAGGTAAATCCACTGATTTGTGATTTTTGGGTGTAAATATATTGTGAAAATGAAAAGAATTTTTTTTTCTTATCCACAATGATTTCTTATATGTTTTTGATAGTTGAATATATTGAAATCATGATGCAATAATCTGCTAATGGTATGGACAGGTACTTTTGGTTTTGTACTATCGATGGACCACAGATTTAAGAGACTAAAAAGTGTAATTATTAATCAACCAACATTCTTTTCAAGATCATGGACCTGAATATTTGTTGGGTCCAACATGGCTTTGTGAAGCAAAGCTTGCTTGATTGCAACCATTGAAATGGTTGACTTTGGATTGACTTGAGTTGCCCACGGAATTGCATTGATTATTTATCTGGTATTAAGCTCGAATAACAGAGATTTAGTGTGTTGTCCACCGTGTCACGAGCACAATGCTTCTAGCGATAAACACCCATAAATTGTGATGAACATCTTTTTATTGTCAGTAAATCAATATAAAACCGATGACAATAACACGCTTATCACATTTTAAATGGATTTACTACTCTGGGTTCCATGCCTCAAAGCATCAAAGAGATGCTCAAGACTCAAAAAGAGTAATATAGCCTCGCTCTAACTATCTTTTAGGCCAATAGTCGGTATATCAATACAGTTTTAAGTGGTAGATGTTAAAAAGTTGCTATTTTCAGTATTTACAAGCAATCAAGACTCCATTTGCTAGCCTCACGTATAATTGCTCCTATTGGAAATAGGATTGAATACAGATTCTGGCCATAGCATAGTTTTATAAAATCCAGAAAGTATTTGTGTGTATATATTACTAAAATGTGAAATCGAAATGGGTGATAAAGTAGGTTTAGGTTTGGGATAACTTTTTGTTCCATAGTCCTAGGTGGGGCAGCTAGTGTCATGGAGATCACGTGCCACTGTGATTCTATCAAGGTTACACCTTTTTCTTATTTCAAAAGCAATGGCCGTGTAGGACCCGACTAACATCTTGCAGTTAATTCAATCCAAACACGAGAAGTTTCCCGTGAGCTTCCAAAAAGCAAGTCTAATGATTCTTCATGTTCTCTTACTTTCCAAAAAGCAAGTCTACTGTGATTCTATTAATGTTACACCTTTTTCCTAGTTCAAAAGTAATGGCTGTGTAGGACCCGACTAACATCTTGCAGCTAATTCAATTTGAACATGAGAAGTTTCCTGTGGGCTTCCAAGAAGCAAGTCTAATGATTCTTCATGTTCTCTTACTTTCCAAACTCTCTCTCCAAAAAGCAAGTCTACTGTGATTCTATTAACGTTACACCTTTTTCTCAGTTCAAAAGCAATGGCCGTGTAGGACCCGACTAACATCTTGTAGCTAATTCAATCTGAACACGAGAAGTTTTCCGTGGGCTTCCGAAAAGCAAGTCTAATTATTCTTCATGTTCTCTTACTTTCCAAACTCTCTTTTCAAAAAGCAAGTCTACTGTGATTCTATTAATGTTACACATTTTTACTAGTTCAAAAACAATGGCTGTGTAGGACTCAACTAACATCTTGCAGCTAATTCAGTCTGAACACGAGAAGTTTCCCGTGGGCTTCCAAAAAGCAAGTCTAACGATCCTTCATGTTCTCTTACTTTCCAAACTCTCTTTACAAAAAGCAAGTCTATTGTGATTCTATTAATGTTACACATTTTTCCTAGTTCAAAAACAATGACCGTGTAGGACCCGACTAACATCTTGCAGCTAATTCAATATGAACACGAGAAGTTTCCTGTGGGCTTCCAAAAGGCAAGCCTAATGATTTTTCATGTTCTCTTACTTTCCAAATTCTCTTTTCTGCAGAGTTTCAATAAAGAGGCCACCCCACAGCAAGTCTCCTTATTGCTTCCAAAAAGCAAAGCCTATATATTCTTCATGTTTTCTTACCTTTGAACTGTCCTTTCACATGACGACAATTCTCCTTATTTAGCAACTTAATCAACCTCACATCACTAATCAATTTCCATAGCCAAACTAAAGTTTTCTTGTATATCTATATTTATTTTTTAACGAATTGGTTAGAATTAATTAGAAGCGTAGATCAAAGAGAAATGTCAGTAGTGTGAAGCGGCCGTGTTAATGTTGCGCACTAATCTCCAATCCACATGAAAGGCTATTGGAATTGCTTTTATCTTCAATAATTTTTAAAGTATTTGTCCCTTCTTAAAAAATTTATCCTTGGTATCATGTCCTGTCAATCATTAGAAATAAAATGAATCTATGTAATTAGAAAGTCATATGGATCCACTATTGCTTCAAATTTCCGTGCATTATATCACATGTGATACATCTCTTAAACATATATTTCATGAAATAATTGGACCATGTAAAGAATTGAATTATGTTTGAAGTTCGCAACTTGGTTTAGCAAGTATGGAGTACATATAAAGTGATTAAGTGCCGACAACTGTCGAACAGAAAAGGTTCAAAGAAGATGGAGAAGTAATAGTTTTGAGGCAAGCTAGTTTTTATTTTTGATCTTTTGCCTCTAAAACTATACATTAGTTTCAGCTAAGAAGGGATGAGAATAAATCGAATAAATTAATGCTCTATTCGTTTTGCGAAAAATATGGCGTTTTCAGAAAATATTTTCTAAAAAAATGTAACTATTTTCCGATGTTCGGATGAAACATGAAAATGAAATATAAAATATTTTTCCGTCATTCAGTAAGGAAAATATTTTCCTCTATACACTCTTTTTCAATAATTTTATTATTATTTTATTTTTAAAATCAATTCTTAATTATCAATTTTTTTAAAAAATTGATTTTTATTATTTTTAAAATCAATTATATATTTTCTTTTGTTTTTTCTTTGATTCCGCTTCTCTCTTTTATTGTTTGGTCGAACTCTCCTCTTTTTCCTTGGCCGGTCACCGGCCACAAGTGAGCCTTGAGCTTGCCGGCGAGCCTGGAGGGCAAGCCTCAAGCTAGATTGGCAAGCCTTGAGCTTGAGCTCGAGGCTAGTGAGCGGCGACCCTGAGCTCACCCACCTCTGGCAAGCTTAGACTTGCCTGTGATCGATTGCCAACCCTTGTCGTGGTCAGTGACAGACCAAGGAAGGAGAGGAAACAAAGGAAAGAAAAAAGAAAAAAAAAAGAGAATAAAGAAAAGAAAAATAAAGTAATAATAATTCTAATTTTTAGAAAAGAAAAAAATAAAAAAAGAAAGAAGTGAGGACTAGTAGAGATGTAAGATAAGAGAGAGTGAATGTGGAAAATATTTCTTCAACTTGAAAAGTGGAAAATATTTTCCCCATCTTAAAAGATTTTTTTCTCTTCATCTCAAATGAATTTATATTTTTGTGAATGAATGTCGATAAACTAGAAAAAAAAATTTCGAAAATTATTTTTAGTGGAACAAATGAAGTTTAAAAAAGTAGATTTCTGTACGTGCGGGGCGCGCGCGCGAGAGATTTGTGAGAAAATATCGGGTGCGTGAGGTAGGCCAACTCAATAAATTAGGAAGGGCCATGAACATGTGACACGTGTCTAAAGTGGGGCCCAAATTCCAGACTTTCTCTTCTTTTTCCTCTGCACACTGCTCAGACTCTCTCTTCTCTCTCTCGCCGACGCTGACTACGAGAGCATCGTCGACGACATATTCGCCGACTGACCGCGGCCAGTGAAGCCGTCGCTGCCGGAGTCGTACATCGACGCCGCTCCGGAGTCCGACGACGCCTCGACGGTCTCGCTCCGGCTGGTGTGGCTGATCCTCGTCCCTCTGCAAACTGGACGGCAAGGCGAAGCGGTACAAGGACGTCGCGACATCCTACCCCTTCCTCGCGAGCAACCTCCAGCACGTCGTCTCCGAGGTCCCGGCGTCGGGTCTGGGTCTGCAGAAATTCATTGATCGGGGCGGAGTGGCCCGCGAAGCGCGAGGAGAAGGTGAAGCAGTTCGCCGTGAACTACGAGTGGCTGGCATGGGGCCGGGCGCTCGCTTCACTGCCGGAGGGATCGCCGGCGCAGGCGCAGGAGCGGTTCAGGCGGTTCGACACGAGCTTCGGGGAGGCGTACCGGAAGCAGAGGGAGAGCATGGTACCGGATCCGAAGCTCCGGGAAGAGACTCTGGGTTCGGTCGGGGGAAGGCAACAGAGAAGATGGGGACAAAGGAAGAGAGAGGAAGAGAGTAAAGCAGGAAACATCAACGCAGACAGAGAGAGGAGAAAATTAATGCAAATGGGCCCGAGGTATCGTCCAACGAAATGGACTTAGTATTTCCTGAGTTGGCCTACATCACGTTCTCAATATTTTCTCCAGATTCGTTTGTTGATGGGATGTGGTGTGGACCCATAAATCACGCGGAGAAGAACCTTTGAATTGTTTTGGGTGGAACTTTTCCAGATGCACTGTATAGGTATGTGATTAAAGGAGGGTCTCAAATAGCGATGGCCACCGACCGTTCCTCTAATAATGGAACCTCAGTTTGGGTCCCCCTCTTTAATTTCCCGACTTTCCATCCATTTGTTGAGTTGACTGCCTTGGGCTTTTTTACAGGACAAAGCGACTGCTTATTCGCCAATCAAACAAGGTTCGTCCCATCTCTTTTCAATCTTTATAAATTGTGCCTCTCATCTATGCGCACCAAACATTTTCACCCAAAGACCAAGAGAGACATGATCAGTGCTCTCGGCTCCATGAAAATCTCTCTAGTGTTGCTACTCATCCTTGTTCTATTTCTAGTAATGACTAGTAATGTCGAGTCGAGTAACCGACGAAGGGCTTCATTTTGTGGTGACATTCACAATATAAGCTACCCATTTCGACTGGGGAGTAAACCAAAAGCCTCAATTTTCGAGCTGATTTGCGAAGATAATCGCACTGTTCTATATTGGGATGATGGCCTATACTGGGATGATGGCAAATATTATGTGCAGTCTATCAATTATTCCTCTAGCGAAATCATATTGGTTCCCGATTGGATTCAAAAAGATAATTGCTTGTCTTTCCCCAATCATTCACTGACACCGTCTTTTGACAACCAAAGTTCACTGATCATTGTGAACTGCTCAAAGCCGGTTAGTTCTCCATTCTACATCGCTATTGGTTCATGCATTAAGGGGTGGTACTCTTCCAACACGTCATCAAATTGGAACTTGTATGCGTTGCCCCATCCAAAAGCATCGGATGTTAGGGATTTTTGCAACATTAGCAGGCGGACATGGACAAGTTATTTTGGGTTTGAAGAACACATTAACATTAGCTCCTACAACAACAAGCTAATCCATAGCATCATGGCCAAGGGATTTATTTTCAGCTACGGTGATCTATATGCACAGCACAAAACTTCCTTTTGCTCCTTTGATTTGTATGGCTACTTTCATTTGTACAACTACTTTTATTCCCATCGCTTAGAGCATCTCTCCTCCCGGGGTGAGGTTTGCGGATCCAAGCGCTACCATGGCAGTAAGTACCTCTTGGCAATGAAATTTCACTATAATTTTGCATGATTCTTTACACTTTTTTTTATTATTATTATTGTTCTATACACTCCTTCACTTGTTACTTTCTCTTTGAATGTGGAAAATGAAAGGAATAATTAATATTTACAAAAATTATGACAAAATATACATGGTAGTGTACGGCAATGTATACGTGTCTAGATTATAATTTCTTTCCACAAAAGGGCTAAGTCTCCCACCGTAAAACAAAAAAGACAAAAACAAAAGAACAAAAAGGATTCTTGTGCGACTAGCCACGTGACTAGTTTTTTGTTGGCATAGAATTTACATTTTTTTTATTTTCTTAATTAGTTCTTTAATTAGTTACTTAACTAAGAATCCAAGAGACACTCGTTACCAACCTTAAAAATTGTAGTCATGTATCAATAGGAGGTACAAAATTATTCACTAAAAATGAAATGCAAATATTTTTCCAGATTTGTTGACCACTAATAAAGCAAAAGGAGATTTTTGTATCATCTATCATCTAAGTGAAAAACGAAGTTCAATATTTCCATTTATTTGCAAATGCACGCGTCTCACTTCTCATATTTTTTTGGACAAAATTCGACTTGTACAAACCCGCATGACTTTTGCTTTATGCACCTCTTTTCCTTCAATTCCTTTTCACAATATTCATTCCTTCCATAGGTGTCCTCGATGATATTGCATTTTGGACTACTTGGGATTTTACAGTGCTATTAGGTAAGCTGCAATTATTTATTCTTACAACACTTACGAAAAGAAATATTCTAACCAATCAAAATTTCTTAGTATTTTTCTGTGTAGCGAAGTTCGTAATTGGGATGCCATTTATCGCAATATTTCTTATCTACAAGTATAGAAGAAGGCACTTAGCAATGGACAAGAACATCGAAGAATTTTTGCAAGCTCATAACAACTTTTTGCCCATAAGGTACTCTTACTCGAACATTAAGAAGATCACCAGAAATTTTAAGCACAAACTAGGTGAAGGGGGATATGGTTTTGTATACAAAGGAACGCTTAGAAGTGGCAACGAAGTGGCCGTCAAGATTTTGAAGCAGTCCAAGGCTCATGGCCAAGATTTTATCAATGAAGTGGCTTCTATTGGAAGAATTCACCATGTCAATGTAGTGCAACTCATCGGTTTTTGCTTTGAAGGCTCCAAACAAGCTCTCGTGTATGATTTCATGTCAAATGGATCTTTGGATAAGCACATTTTCACTAAGGAAGGTGATAAGTTTCTTGACAACAAGAAAATATATGAGATCGCTCTTGGGGTGGCAAAGGGGATTGAATATTTACATCGGGGGTGTAATGTGCAAATACTACACTTTGATATCAAACCTCACAATATCCTTTTAGACAAAAATTTCACTCCGAAATTATCTGATTTTGGACTCGCGAAACTATATCCCATTAATCATAGCATAATCTCAATGACTATTGCAAGAGGAACATTGGGATATATGGCGCCTGAGTTGTTCTACAAAAACATTGGTGGTATATCTTATAAAGCAGATGTCTATAGCTTTGGGATGTTGCTCATGGAAATGGCAGGTAGAAGGAAAAATGTAGATGCAAATGCAGCACACTCAAGCCAAATTTATTTTCCACTGTGGGTGTATGATCAAGTCAATGAAGGAGAAAGTATTGACATGAAAGAAGCTGTAGAAGAGGAAAGGAAGGTGATTAAAAAGATGATAATAGTTGCATTTTGGTGTATACAACTAATTCCCGACCATCGGCCACCAATGAACAAAGTTCTAGAAATGCTTGAAGGAGATATTGGTAATATTCAAATGCCTCCAAAACCACTTAATTACCCACCAGATGAGCCGGTTGACGATGACAAAGCTGAGATGGAATTAGAAACATTCTCAACTTCATCTAGCACTCCCATAATTTCAGTTAGTTTTCCATTTGGAGATAGCAATGATGTTTAGAGGACCATGCACAATTTTATTGGAAAAGCTTTGTTCCCCACAATAGTATTATGTTGGGAGGGAGTTGAGCTAGTTTAGCTTGTCAGTGATTACATTTTGTCTTCTTCTAGCTCTTAGGTTACTGTTGTGTTATTGTACTTCATGTATAGTTAGACTCTCTTGCATCCTCCTTGTAAAGGATAAATAAATTGGTAAGAGGGCAAGGACAAAAACAGTGCGGAAAGTGGACAGACATTGGGAATTTTCCTCCCTCACTATGTGATTTAGGGTAATGCCAATTGAAAAGCTAATTATTACTTGTGATCTTGCTACTTAGTGTGCTATCACTGGCATATGATTTCTCAAAATCAACGGCTTATACATTTTACAAAGAAGATACATTTTTTTATGTGAGAAACAACTTTTATCAAAATGGAAAGGAAGAAGGTCCAATTCTATGAAGTCTATATTTAAAAGAACTCATATTCCGTTTTAAATCAACATGAAATTATTGAAAAGTAATTTTTTGAAGTTTTCTTTGTTTCTTCTTATATTAGGCCATGTTATATTAGTTTTTTTTTTTATTGGACATGTTTTATTAGCTTAACTGGATAAACTTTCTTATCCCCCTATGTGATTAGCAAAAATGTTATTTGATTTAGAATTTAGCGTGGATTACTTTTAACTTCACCAAAATCATAAATACACACACGCCATCTTGCTCATTAAGAAAACCATGTCCGTGTTTGGTCTATACTGTAACACTTCTTAAGCTTGGAACCTAGATGGGAAGCGTTGTCTAGAATATTCAGCTAGTCGTCAATTAACCAAATCACTTGTTTTCTGTAGAATATTCACCAAAGTGGGCTGCGATACATGCTGCACTCATATATACCTGCGAGTTTCCTTTTTGACTCCGGAATGAGTCACTCGTCTTTCCGCGCATGACACTTAGTCCGCTAGTAGCTTTTCTTTGTGGTTATTGCATTTAGAAGTCACTCGACATTTGGCTCGCTGAAAGTCAACTTTTTATTCCCCAATGGCAACACATTTTTATTTTCCGCAATAGATTTACCTAGGCCGGAACTGATCAATTTTTTGAGAAAATAATGATGGGGCTATCATATGGTCTTCAAGGTTACACTAGCTCTAATTTAAAATACCAAAAGAAAATGGGAAAATTATTGGACATGTTCTAAAACTTGTCACTAATGCACTTGAATTTTAGAACTTTTATTTCGTGCATTCAAGTCATGAAACTTGCAATTTAATAACATTCAAGCCTATAGTAAATCCCTAAAAGCTTATTCAATTTTGAGCACGATTTTCTATCAAGAATTTCCACACATTTTAAGCGAAAACTATTGAAAAAAAAAACTAATTTCTAAGTTTTTTCCTAGATTTAAAAAATAAAAATTTCGGAAGTTTTAATTTTTAATTAATATTTTAGAAAAATTTAAAATACTTAAAAAAAGGTAATTTGTGAAAAAAAATTCTGTTAATCTGAAAATGGGGACCCGGGGCAAGCCCTGAGGCCCAGCCCAATGCGGGCAGCGACCAGTCTGGGGAAACTGGGGTCATGGGCTAAATTGGACATTTAAAATGTGCATTCCCTAGCCCAGACCAAATCAAACTAAGCCACGCCCAAGCTCACCTAGGGCCGCCACCAACACAAATTCGAAATCATTCTAAGCCCAAATTTCTAAAGAGAAACAAATAAAGTCCTAAGCCCAATTTATAATACGACCGAATTAAGCCCACTTCAATTAGAACTACTTTCATACCATATTCGCAAAGTCCAAACTCAAGTCCAGCTTTCATTCTTTCTTCCCAAGAAACCCCGTCTTTTCTTCCCCCAGGAGGCTAAAAACACTCGCAGACTCGCACGCTAACACATTCAAGCTTTCGACTATGGACAATTTATGCATCGCCAGTAAACCCCGTTACCCTTACCGACAGACACCGCCGCCGACCACCAAGAGGTCATTATCACTGGCCATTAATCATCTCCGTCGACCGCTGGCTGGCTTGCCCACTCTGGGATGGCCAAAGACTAGTGGCCTTGAGCCAGCTGGCGACTAACCCCGAAAGTCGTGTGATCACTGGAGAACTTGTCGTCCTCCATCAACGGATAAACACTGCCAAGGCAACAAGCATGGGGGTGTACGAAAGAAACAACCACGGCAGCCACGATCAACGAGATAAGGCTTCGCACGACAAACTCAGTGACTAACGATCAAAACAACGACACATGAGCTCCGGATATGGCTAAAACAGCGGCTGTCTTCACGGGATCGTCTGAAGGGCATTTTATCAAACACATAGGGTGCATCTGGTGAGGGGAGGAAACCAGCTCATTCGGAGCTCGAGGTCGCGTCCAAAATCAAAAGCAAGCGGCAAGTGACATTCCCAAAAAATCAGAGACGACTCACTCGAGACCCTATACGCACGCATAATCGAAGAAGACAAGTCTCGGTCCTCCGGTCGACCGGGACAGAGCAGAACATAAGAGGGGTCCGAGTTTGGCCAACCTCGTTTCTAGAACAAAAGAGCGTTTAGCCCCACAAAGAGAGCCGGGGAAGTCGATGAAGAAGGTTCGTCGAAGTTAGGACTCAGTAAAACGGAATCTCCAACTCCCGCAAACTAGTTGCTCTCTAGATCCACCGTAGTAACACTCCTATATAAACCAGAAAGTTGCCGGCAAGATCCGTACAAAATTTTGTTGAACAATAAAGAAAGGTCGAGAAAGAGGATGTAGATGCTCGTACTCGCATATATCTATGTCGTTTGTGTATTGGGTGTATCGATGCCGCCTCTACTCGGTGAGTTCTTCCATCACTAGCACTGACATCTCTCCCTCGAAACGGCCCAGAAATATTCCGGCATACATTCTACCTGATGCATCGTATTCTTCCATGTGCCACCTCACCTCCATTAACAAATTGAACCAAGTAACGATGGATGTGGCTTTGGTTTCGAATTTGTAATGACTCCTTCGGCCATTCACACAAAGACCATGCTAAAACCCTAAAGAATAAGCAGTTCAACTCGCACAATCATACATATATTCGGGCACGAAAAAACTCCAAACAGAGAATCAAAGGTTTTGGCTTCACGATCCGGCCAAGACTTTTATCTCCTGCTGGCACCAGGAGTGAACTTGTGGGGCTTCAGGAATGGGCAAAACTGGTCAGGCCCAATCAATGAAGAGCGTTCAAATAATGGGCTGTAAGGTAGCAAATGATAAAGGTGTCGAAGGGCGTGACGTAAGAAAACTACTTGCTTCCTTTTCGAAACGACACAACAATGAATCCTAAGCCCTATCTCTTCTGTGAAAGATATATATCGAGGAAACACTTTCTCAGCAAATATGTACCAAAAGAGTTTCTCAGATCTTGGGTGTGGTTGGATTATATTTGTAGATATAAAACAACTTTACAGCCGCTCGCAGCCTTGCACGGTAGGAGTTTCGTGCTGGCACTATCCTTCCCAATCTGTAGCTCATACTGCCACAATAGCAGCAGAGTTCATCATTTCACATTTTGCATATTTTTGATTTTCTGTCTTCATGAATAGTAATTATAACTTGCAGTGCGTAAGGGCGGTCCAGAGTTCATTAGTTTTGAGTATATTTTAATTCAAGAGATGCTCTCTCAAGGCTTAACTAGCACCTGTGTTTAAATTGATCCCATATTTCATCTGCCATGAGCAATATCCCCCTTAGTCTCTCGCTCCAGTGTTCATCAGAAGCTAGCTTAATAATCCCATCTGTCTTCAAGTTTCTTGAGGACTAATTTTGCAACTGGAACAGCTTTAATTAGAGATGTTGGGGATAGCGTGATTACAGGCCGTCATTGAAATGTGAGTTTTTGTGGGAAAAAAAAAATCATTCGATAATATGCCTGAAAACTAACTATTGGATATGGCTACCGATCTAGTGATCGGGACCAAGACATTTTTCTTTCTGTTGGAGTAAAACTTTATTCAATCACTAAGCAAAACAAAAAAGAGCCCATCGAAGGGGCTTCATTACAGAGTAATGCCCACAAAGCTTCTGGTGGGCGAGAGAGCCAATTTCGTGAAAGGCAATTTTTCGTCTGAGCCCTAATTATCCATTCAGCAAGTTTGTTAGCCGCTCTGAAACAAATGCCCATATGAAAATTTGAGGAGTGATTAGATCATGGCTCTCTGATAAGTGAGCGCACCTCCCTTCGAATATGATTCCGCGTGATCTGCGAGAGGCAGCCTCGGGCGATCTTGCGAATCCATCAACGATGCTTCCTGTATAGTCTCGTCAGATGCATGAGATCGGTCTGTTCGAAGAGCCTTCCTATAATGGACCGTCTATGTCAATTTTCAAAGCTCCATTCCTCGGTGGGTTCTAGATTTGGGGTCGGTTTCGATTTTTCTGCTCTGTGAGTTTCGAATTCGATTTCCATTTGCTAAAATTGCTTCACGCAACTTGTACTTTCTCTATAGGCTTCTCGGGCTGGGGTGGTGACTCCTGAAGGTGAAATTGTTGAGAGCCTTCCAAATGTGCCATAGAACTGCAGCCACATGCTCTAGCAAAAGTGATGTTGCCATGTTTTTTTAAAACTTGAGCAACCAATTTTCTATTCTAAATCCAGTCTTTAAATCTGCAAGTTCAACGATGGATCTAACCACACTTGTTTTTTTTATTCCAGGGGTTGAGCAAGATATGTTCTGTTGTTTCCGTATCTTGCTTGTAGAGAGAACAAGTTGGGTTAGGTATAATCTGCTTCTTCCATAAATAAATGTGGACCAGAGACTTAGATTTGCAACTCAAAAGTCAGATGCTTGATTCCTTAATCTTTCGTGGTCTCAAGAAATCTTGCCTAGTCTGTGATGGGCGTGTACGGTTTATTTGTGATGTCGGTCTTGGGCATCCCCGCTCGTAATTAGTGGCACTACGTTGACAAGCTCATCAAATGAGTAGTTGGTGTTTGTTGACACCTTAAACCGAATATTCTAGACTCTTTTTGCATTTTTGAAAATCTACCGGGCATTATTAGTTCCCTACTAAACATGGAAGTATCAACATTAATTGATGGGTTATAGTCACTTTTGTGGGTTAGATTTTAGCTTTTATAATATATTAGTTTGATGCTCGTGCATTGCACGAGTCTAAGACTACATAGAATATGTGAACTTGACAAATATCTCAACATCCATGTCAATATATTGTGCCTCCTTCACACACACCAATCAATTCTTTACCTATTCTCTTTGCCCAAGTACAAAAGGAGACATGTTTAATACTCTCAACTACATGAATATCTATCAACCGTTGCTACTCATTTTGTTATATTGCAAGCGATGATTGGCAATGCCAAGCCGAGTAATCAGCAATGTTGCTTCATCCTATAGTAATATTTGCAATATAAGCTATCCATTTCAACTTAAAATGATTCAATGGGAAGTGGTGACATGAAATATGAATTGACTTGTGAAGATAATCACGTTGTCTATATCTCCACATTGGCCAATATTGTGAACAATTTTTCGATTGTTTCACTTACCAAATTAAATTGACCAACGATGAGCTACAAAAGGTTATCTGCTTGTATTTCCTCCCGTCATTTATTGGTGTGATCTTAACTCCAATGACCGTCGATTGGGGGACTCGATTGACACTACATTCTCAGTTCCCATGTGGCCGGCCATCTCTTCATCCCTCTCGCCCCTCCGGCGAACTCACCAACAGCTGTACCTTGAAGGGGGTTATTCGGATAGCAAAAAGGGAGATGAGGATCAACAAAGAATCGGGAGTAAACGTGTGAATGGAAGTGTGAGAATTTTATGGGATCATGGCCAACTATTCTAAAAGTTTAAATTGTTAGATAATGGCGTGATATAATATTTGAATATTCTAATACTCATCCTCATACTTAGTATGGTCTTTTTTGCCTAGTACTAAGCGTGTGAATTTAAATTGAGGCTGTAAATGGGGCATGGAAATATTTGAAGTCATGACTATCAGCTTTGATATCATGTGAAGATTTTGTGGAATCGCGGACATTTGTTTTAAAAACTTAAGCTATTAGATGACGCTACGATATAATATTTGAATATTCTAACAGGAACAATTAGTGAACGTGGGATAAAGTCTTGGCTGAATGCGAGAGCCAAGAGAGGGAAGGAGGGGCGAGAGAGAATGTCAGCCGAATGGAGAGAGTGAGGTCACATGATCCCTAGATGATCGTCACCCGGTCTCTCAAAAGCCATACCAAACACACTCAACTCGTGCACGAACTCTCTCATCCTCACTCTTCCTCTCAAAGCTGAAACTTCTCTCTTTCCTTGTCTATCCTCCTGGCCTCTCACCCCTAACCTCACTCTCGGCTACTCCTTCCTCCAAGCACGCTTCATCTTGCCCGTCCAAGCTAGGAACTTCCATTTACTTTCTATTCATGTCGATCCCGAGGATTCCAGGCTCGAACCATCGTCATAAGTCAAAATGTCGTGGCTTATCTCTCCCTCACAGGCGTTATGAGCCCATAATATTGCATGTAGGCGGATGTTATTGGTGTTTAATGCGCCTTATTTCATCTTAGATCATGTTAAAAATGCTTTTTGCTTGCGTTGATGTCCATTTTTCCTTTTGATCCGTGGGTGTGGACTCTCGGCTGATGCCATCTTCGGCTTGCCGAGAGCCCCAAAGCCCAAGGCCCGTTTCGAATCCCTCCCGTCCTCGTTAATGTATATTAGGGCTCTATTTCCTATTTCGTGTTAGAGTATCATTCTCTTGTATTAAATCGCTCTATGTGCTTTTAATGTTGTGAGTGAGTAGCTTGTGGTTCCATTAGCGTTCTTTATGCTATTGTGCCTCACATAAGAAATTGCAATTTTTAATTGACTCTATATTTATGCCTCGTATGCAAACTACACGTTGTGTAGGTACATCTAGTTAAAAAAATTAAATATGGATAAAGCCAACCTTAATTAATTGAATATTTCAATGGAAAAGTTCTAGCTAAAGAATTTATTTTAAAATTTGAAATAATTATAACTAAGACCATCAAGTAAAAAGTGTTCTCTTGTCCCAATACTTATTTAGGTTCTTATTAAAAATCAAGAACAAAATTTAGAATTGAACTCGTATTTTCTTAAACTTATTAGTGACTAATATATACTCTAAATATAATTACTATGTGCATAAGCTATTGTAAATTTATACATTCTAACCTCATATATGAATATTTTCAATTTTGCACGATATAATATAGTCATTCATATCTAAATCAATGATAATGCTGTGCAATATATTATTGTCATATACAATACTTCATCTTATAGTGATGTTTATCTTATAGTGATGTATTCCATGAAATTATCTGACCATGTAAATAATGAATTATATATGAATTTTGCAACTTAATTTAACAAACATGAGGTACGTATTAAAAATTGTAATATCCAGTCATAAAGCACCGACGGTTGAACAGAAAATTTTTGAAAATGATGGAGATGAAGAAGTTTCGAGGCAAGCTAGTTTTTATTTTTGATCTTGTTCCACAAACCCAAATACCAATTTTTCTATGACCATGATTCATGTGGCGGACAAAGAAGATGGAGAAGAAGAAGAATGGAGGAGGCCAAAAACAAGAAGAAAATGAGCAAAAAGATAGTGTATATGAAGGAAGGAATTGATGAGGAGAGAGAGAGAGAGAGGGAGAAAGAGGGATCTATTTGTTGAAGGGATGTGGAACCAACAATCACGTCGATGAAGGGATTTGGAACCAACAATCACGTCGAGAAAGAAAGGTTGTATATGGAAATAAATTGTTTGAATTTTCAATGGATGTAAATTTTGTAGATGCCCAGTAAAAGGGGTCTCAATTTGTGTTGGACTATACTCTACAAATAAGCGAACTACGTCCACGTCTTTCAATTTCTTGAACTGATGGGGAGAGAGAGGGAGAAAGAGGGATTTGTTTGTTGATGGGACATGGACCCAACATGTTAACATGAGCTGTCAAATATAATCTCAATAGGAAAGTTTTTCTATTTAAAGCCTCTCAATATTTGTTGCTAATATGAGCAGTCAATTAGGGCCTCAATAGGATAGTTTTTATTTATTTAAAATCTTTGTATATTTGCGTCTTCTGATTTGTAGGAGATTCTATGGTAGCTGAAGGCGATGTATATATATGTGTTTATAATCTTGTAAAGAATTGAATGAATACAAGGAAAATTTTTTGTCTACTTTTAACATGGTATCAGAGCCTTGATCTAGGGACTCTTTGTTCATTCTGATCAAGATCCGAATTCCTTGCCGTGGTGTAGCTACGCAGTGGTTTCGTGCAGTTGCCGTGCCGATTGCACCCGCTATCGGGACTCATGGCGGATGACAATCCACCCACTGAGATAGTTCCTTCGATTCCAACGGAGGGCGCTACAAATTCTCCAAGCGTTGTAGTCCCGCACCAAGCTCCGGGAGGGAGTTCCACTACTGATGCACTCCTTGAAACCTTGACTTCCAAGTTGACACAAATCTTGACTCGCCATCAGGCTTCACCTTCTCATGCTGAAAACTCCGCCCCACCAATTGCAGTCAAGTTGAATGGTCGTAATTATGGCCTTTGGTCCCAAGTTGTCGAGATGTATATCTCCGGGAAGGACAAATTGGGATATATCAATGGGGATCTTTCCCCACCACTTCCAACCGACCCTAATTTTCGGAAGTGGAAGACTGACGATAGTACAGTTAAAGGATGGCTTATCAATTCCATGGACCCGGGATTGATTGGAAATTTTATCCGTTTCCCAACAGCAAAGGCAGTATGGGATTCGGTGGCTACTACGTTCTTTGATGGCACCGATGTCTCCCAGTTGTATGATTTGAAGCGACGTTTGTCCCGACTGAAACAGGCAGGTGGCCCGATTGAAAAGTATTATAATGAGCTCCAGGGTTTATGGCGGGAGGTTGATTTTCGACGGCCTAATCCCATGACTTGTCCTCGTGATATTGAGCGCTACAACGCTCTTGTGCAAGAAGACCGTGTATATCTCTTCCTTGATGGGCTTGATGACCGCCTTGACAAAGTCAGGGCTGATGTTCTACAAATGCATCCCTTCCCGACGGTGGAGCAAGCCTATGCCAGGGTGAGGCGGGAGGATGTACGCCAAGCTGTTATGCTGTCTTCAACTGAACCACCTAGCACCGCGGCAGCCCTGGTGTCGCGTGGTGGGAAGGTTACCTCACGCTTCATCGATGCTAACAATGAGCCCAAAGCCCTCTAGATGGTCCCTCCTAATATTGCGTCTAGTGGAGGGAAGACTAACAATGGTTTAAAGGCTAAACCACAACACCCAGGAGGTTGTACTCATTGTGGTAATTCTAAACACACTAAAGATACCTGTTTTAAATTGCACGGTTATCCAGATTGGTGGAAGGAGTTGCAAACCAAGAAAAAGACGGAAAATGCTATAGGACGGGGGCAGGCATCGTTGGCTACCGGAACCCCACCCCTCTCTTTGGTACCGCAAGTAGACGCTACCAATACTTTTGATGCGGCTCCTGAAGGTAACACTGGGTGTGCACTTGTTAGTAATTCTCAAGGTGGTAGGGAGGGGTGGATTGTTGATTCTGGGGTGACAGATCACATGACACCCCATCGCGACGATATTATATGCTACACCACTCCAAGGAGACAGAGTATTTATAATGCAAATGGCACTAGTTATCCTGTCACTGGGGCTGGCAATGTTGATCTTACACCTTCTTTATCATTGTCTCACACTTTATTAGTGCCATCTCTGTCTAATCGCTTACTCTCTGTTGGCCAACTCACTGATGCTTTGAAGTGTTGTGTTCTTATGTATCCGTCTTTTTGCTTATTTCAGGATATCCTCACGAAGGAGATTATTGGTCGTGGTACTAAAAGGGGGGGCTGTACTATGTTGATGACTTCCATGCAGGTCGAGCACATCACACAAGTAGTGGGTCTACTAATAAAGAGAAAGCAATTTGGTTATGGCATCGTCGTTTAGGACACCCGTCTTTTGGGTATTTAAAGCATTTATTTCCAGACTTGTTTCATAATTTGTCAGATACTGAATTCCAGTGTGAGACATGTATTTTGGCAAAAAGTCATCGTGTCTCTTTTCCTTTGAGTTTTAATAAGAGCACCAGGCCGTTTTCTTTGGTTCATTCAGACGTGTGGGGTGCTTCACTGCTTACTACTCTATCTGGCATTCGTTGGTTTGTAACATTCGTGGATGATTGTACTCGAATGTCTTGGGTTTATTTAATGAAGCACAAAGATGAAGTGGCAGCAATATTTCGTATGTTTCATCGGATGATTGCAACGCAGTTTGGAACTCAAATTCAAGTCCTTCGTAGTGACAAGGGTGGGGAATATATTAATCAGCATCTTGCAGCTTACTTTCAAGACCACGGGCTTGTACATGAAACATCTTGCCCCAGGACACCCCAACATAATGGTATCGCTGAGAGGAAGAACCGCCATATCCTCGAGACGGCACGGGCACTCCTTTTAGGTGGTCAAGTTCCGGCCCGTTTTTGGGATGCTGCTGTGGTAACAACGGTACATTTGATGAATAGAATGCCCTCTCGTGTATTGAATTTTCAGACCCCACTTCAAGCACTTGCATCCTATGTTTCTCTTCCTTCGATCATGACACTACCTCCCAAAGTGTTTGGGTGTGTGGCATACGTCCATCTCCACAAGAACCAACGAACAAAACTCGATCCATGTGCGGTGAAGTGTGTTTTCATTGGTTATGGCACTCATCAGAAAGGATACCGCTGTTACAATCCAGATACCAAGAAAACCTACGTCACAATGGACGTCACCTTCGTCGAGTCTGAATTATTTTTTCCCACACCCAATTATACCTTTCAGGGGGAGACTTGTAGTGAAAGGACAAATTGGTGGGAAGGTGGTGTGATGGCAGGGGTTGTGGCTGATTTTGCTAAGGAAAATGCTGATTTTGCTTTGAAAGAAAATGACCCCGTAGTGCTAGCACCTGGTGACACGAGGACTGGTGATGCACAAGCTAAGGTGCAAGGTGACAAGCGGGTTGACATTCTACAGCACGCAGCATTGACAGGCAATGGTATGGTTACGGATCATGGTGGGACACCGGAAAATAAGCAGCAGTGCACTAAAGAATTTGATCATCAGATTGATTTGGCACAAAAAACAAACAAACAATCTCAAGAACAGCTCCCTCCACTTCAAAATACCCCCTCTTTAGTACCTGACAATTCTCCTGAGGATACTCCTGAGGTAAGTTCCCTTACCACACATAATTTGCTTGTTGATACTGATGTAACTATTAGTTATAAATTGCCCGACCGGCATAATCGTGGCAAGGCTCCTAATAGGTACTCACCAGATGTAGAAAAACGAAGGTCGAAGTATCCGATCACCAATTATATTTCGACGAAGCAATTTTCGGGACCTTTAAAGGCATTTGTCTCAAATGTCTCTTCTAGTAGAATTCCTAGTGGAGTTCAAGAGGCATTGAGAGATCCCAAATGGGTTCAAGCAATGCAAGAAGAGATGGAGGCTTTACAGAAAAATGAGACTTGGAGACTTGTAGAGTTACCGAAGGGATAGAAGGCAGTAGGATGTAAATGGGTCTTCACCATCAAATATAAAACAGATGGTTCTACTGAGAGGTACAAGGCACGTCTAGTAGCAAAGGGATAATACCTAGACCTATGGCGTGGACTACCAAGAAACATTCTCTCCTGTTGCAAAACTGAATACTGTGCGGGTATTGTTATCACTTGCAGCAAATTTGGACTGGCCCTTACATCAATTTGATGTAAAGAACGCGTTCTTACACGGAGATCTAGAAGAAGAGATCTACATGGAAATCCCACCAGGATATACGCGTGCTGATAAATCGGAAGTGGTATGTAAACTTGAGCGATCGTTGTATGGGTTAAAGCAATTACCACGGGCTTGGTTTGGTCGCTTTAGCTCTGCAATGAAAAGGTATGGGTACACTCAAAGTAATTCAGACCATACATTGTTCCTAAAACGACAGCGTGACAAAGTAACGGCATTGATTATATATGTAGATGACATGATCATCACAGGGGATGACCTTGAGGAGATCATAGAACTTCAAAGGAAACTGGCAAATGAGTTCGAGATGAAGAACTTGGGGGGCCTAAAATATTTTTTGGGTATTGAAGTGGCCAGATCAAAGGAGGGTATATTCTTATCTCAACGGAAGTATGTGTTAGACTTGTTGGCTGAAGTGGGAATGTTGGATTGCAAACCTGCTGATACCCCTATAGTACAGAATCATAAACTTGGAGTTTTTCCTAATCAGGTATCAACCAATAAAGACCGATATCAAAGGTTAGTAGGGAGACTGATTTATCTATCACACACTCGGCCTGACATTGCATATGCTGTAGGAGTTGTAAGTCAATTTATGCACGCTCCTAGTGAAGAGCATATGAATGCTGTAGTCCGGATTTTACGCTACTTGAAGTCAGCACCAGGGAAAGGACTATTCTTTGCAAAGAATAATCACCATGAGGTGGAAGGATTTACAGATGCCGATTGGGCTAGCAATACCTCGGATAGGAGATCGACATCAGGCTACTTCACATTTGTAGGAGGAAACTTGGTTACATGGAGGAGCAAGAAACAGGAAGTAGTAGCTTTGTCAAGTGCTGAAGCCGAGTTTCGAGGGGTGGCTAAAGGACTATGTGAGCTTTTGTGGCTAAAGAAGTTGTTGACAGAACTTGGTTTTCCACCTAAGTCAGGAATGCGACTGTTTTGTGATAATAAGGCCGCGATTCAGATTTCCCACAACCCGGTTCAACATGACCGCACTAAACATGTTGAAGTTGATAGGCATTTTATCAAGCAAAATCTGGATGATAAGGTGGTGAGATTTTCATTTATCAAATTTGAAGACCAGTTGACGGACATACTTACAAAAGCAGTATCGAGTCGAGCATTCCACAGCTCACTTGTCAAGCTGGGTATCAAAGATATCTTCTCACCAGCTTGAGGGGGAGTGTTGACATGAGCAGTCAAATATAATCTCAATAGGAAAGTTTTTCTATTTAAAGCCTCTCAATATTTGTTGCTAATATGAGTAGTCAATTAGGGCCTCAATAGGATAGTTTTTATTTATTTAAAATCTTTGTATATTTGCGTCTCCTGATTTGTAGGAGATTCTATGGTAGCTGAAGGCGATGTATATATATGTGTTTATAATCTTGTAAAGAATTGAATGAATACAAGGAAAAATTTTCGTCTACTTTTAACACGAACTTATCGGAATATGTTACTTAATTTTTTGAGTTCAAAACATACTCTACATATTCTGAGACCTAAAATCTATTCTATCATATGTTCCAAGGTTTATTTAGATTTCATTTGTTCTCTTAATTGAACGATTGCAATGAATCACTACCTCTAATAACCATCATTTGCTAAGACATATGAAGATTATTAAATATTAAAAAAGTAAAAGTCTTAGTTATGAATATCGTTGGAAATAGAAGCTTAGACTAGTGGTTTTAGTTTGCACACTCATCATTAAATGTCATGGAACGCTCATCATTAAATGTCATGGAATGCTGTAGGATTGCGCAAAGACAAATATATGTTTTAGGTTCCAAGTTTCCAGTTTCGTCTGGAACTTACTTATCATAATAAGTTTCCTAAATTTTGAAACTTGGATCTTCCTCTATATATCTTAGAATTTAGAATTGAAACAGTTTTCAATGATATGATTTTTAGCCTTTTGATTTTCCCTTCAAATTGTGCTCACAGTTTCAAAAACAGATCGGTGGGAATTGATAGATTGGATCCTGATCGCATATCAAGAAACCTCTTATGAAAGAGAGAAAGCTGTAATTTATCTTTATAACGACATGAACAGAGATGTTTTCTTTATTGAATTCTCACTTAGTAAATCCTTGTTTTCATTTTCAGTTGCGTCTGGTTCTTCTAATGGTCTTCGGGTTCGATTGACGAACTTTTCTACCTCGTCCGAAGATTCAAAGCTTCTTCCTGAACCACGAGATGAATATGATCACCACAGGATTATACCAGCATGACGTTACTAAAACATTTTGGTTATGTGATAGGGAAGTTGCTGTCACTATCTCCATTCCCTGGGGGCATCACCGTTTACAATCACAACTAAAGTAGAGTTTCATTTTCAGAACGAAATCATTATACCGTTCTTGTGAATTTTCATGATATAAACAAGGAACCACAAGGACACAAATCATTAATGGCGAAGAAATTTCTCTACCTAACCTCACCCATACAGAACAATGGCTTGGTTGAAGTGTCACCTCTAAGATCAAGCATTTTCTTACTTGGTTTGACGGGGAATTGGATTCTTTGTTCGGAGAGAAATAAAAATTGTGGATTTCGATTCCATGCGGTATGAAATTCCAATAAAAATGTGTGAAATTGAATTACCTAACAATAGTTGGTATCGAGGATTTCAATTCTACATCCTATCATCACAAAACTACTGAAATCTTGCCTCCGCCACCATTGCCGCCACATGTATTTGTTGCTAGTCTTTGATCGATAGTTGCTATCGCTAGTCAGCCATCGTGAATCTTTGGCTGCTGGTCACCATCATTGATAAAATAGATTCTTTCATAAGACTTCATTTATTTCATGGAAAATGAATGATTTAGAAAAAAAATTTCTAAAAAAATGATCACTAGTATTGCTTGAAATAATCATTTAATGTAAAATATTCTCATTATTGTTGATTATCAGTGTCAAACATTTTCATAAATGGTGAAACTAATTTCAATTTATTTACTTTTGTAAGCATTACAAGCTATTATTTTTAGAAAAATATTTTGTCAAATCATTCATTTTTCACAAAACACATGGAATGTCCCTTATAAAAATGAATGAACAAATTTTTTTTTCGTCATACACAAAAATATTTAAATATGCATTGTTGTCAATTATGAAAATATTTTTTTATTAACCAATTATTTCAATCAATATCATTTTTGGAAAACATTTTTTGAATCATTAATTTTTTGCAAAATAAATAGAACAAAAAAGAAGAAGACTATTTTTGCCATCAAATCAATTCCCAGAAATGATATTACTTGGAATGAAAATCTTACTTGAGGATTCCTTGTTCATGAAATAAAACGAGATCCGGCAAAATGATTACTTCTACCAAAACTACGAGTTAGTCTATGATGAGATAATGACACGACATGAAGCTCCTCTCTCGCAGGATTTGTCCACGTCCAAACAGAGTCAATGGATCGAATTGCCCTCTTACTCTGCTCGATTAGACTCAAAGAAGTTGATTAATTTAATCACTTCTTTAAATGGACAACTCTACACATGTACATCATCGATCGCTTTTCCCAATATTGATCACTAATGCAGAGATTAATACGACATTTTACGAGCCCTAATTTATCTAGAGGTATAGTTGTCCAAAAAAATCATAAATCTATTATATCGTGGTTAATTTGGTTACAAATCTTTTAATTGTGCGAATTTACTTTTGACGATTAGTTCTAAAACTTTCAAATGTGTCAATTTAGTCTTAATGTTTTTAAAAATTTGTTAGGTTAGTCTTAAACTTATTATCGAGATGACTATATTAGTAAATTGTCAAAAGGTTTAGGATTAAATTGGTAAATCGTTAAATGTTCATGACTAAATTGATATAATTGAGAGATTTATGATTGAATTGACCGTTTTAGATAGGTTTAGTATATTTTGGACAATTTTTCCTTTATCTAGTGGATGGAATTCCCTGTTGTTGACATCTTTTATAAAACTAAAATAAAATTGTAGCGGGAAGAAGAAGTAAGCCTGATGTATGAAGTGAAAGAGTCTTTCGCTTCGACTCCCGCGTCTTATTCGTACACCATCACTAAATACACGGGCTTCACTTCACTTCAAATTATTGGACGGCGATCCTTGCATGCGCGTCAAAGAATCAACTGATGGAATCAACAAATCTCATTGCAACTGTGATAAACACGAAAAGATATTGAGAAAATTATCTAAAAAATCTTAAATTTATTATTGACAGTTAGTCTTGAACTTTTTTATTTAATCAACTTAGTCATGACTTTTTGACAATTAGTCAATATAGTTATTCTAACCAAACTTGATTTGGAAAAAGCTAGCATGATTGTCAACTGTCTTGTGTGGTATGATTAATGTTGACATAGACTATTTTTACAAATTTTTAAAATTTTTTTGGATTGTTTTATTTTTTTCTTTATTCCTCTTTTATTTTTATTTTCTTCATGTTCACTTCTCAAAAGAGCCGGGGTTGCTGGGCGAGGGTTGCTGGCCATATGCCTTGGTGACCTCATCAGCCCTTTTGGGAAGTGGATAGTGAAAATAAAGGAAAAAACATAAACAAATTCAAAAAAGTTCAGAAAATTTAAAAAAAGTTACAAAAATATTCGTGTTAATGCCGATCATATCGCTTAGAACGATTGGTGGCAAGGTTAGCGATTCACAGAAAATAATTATATGAGAATAAGCATCTTGGAAATTTGTGTGATGTAAAAGTTTCAAGTGTAAAGAATTTAAAAAGAAACATTCAGTAAAATATTTATATTAAGTAAGAAAGCAAAAAATGAAGTCTTATGATGTCACTGTAGTTTATTTATTTATTTGACTGTAGGAATACATTTATGATTCACTAAATATGACTGGGTCAATTGATCAAAGGCCACTTCTACGGGTTGACTCATCTGATCAAAGGCCACTTCTAGGTGTGACCCGGTCATCCATGAAAAGAAAGTCAACTTATGAAGTCTTGCGGGCAAGAACAATTAGTTGCTTCAAAAGTCACAGGATGTTTTATGAGTTTCATACTCAAAGATCTAAAGTAGAAGATACAACCCCAGAAAATAAAAATAAACAATAAACAATAAACAATAAAAAATAAAAAAAATAAAACGGGGGTTGAAATCAAATATTAATGGGCTCCAATTCAAAGACTAATTCCAAAAACGAACTGGAGTCAAGATCGAAGGACCAAATCCATTAAATAAAAGCAGTTAAACCTAATCCTTGTTGTTCTTGTTCTCACGTTTCAATGCGCTGCCGGTGACAGTTACCTAACCCTCCACCGGTAAGGAACCGTTTCAACTCCCGCCAACCTCCACCAGAACCAAAATAGAAG
>CM026420.1:26840033-26892636 GCA_014858505.1 Corymbia citriodora subsp. variegata | reverse complement strand
CTCGAAGATCGCAGTAGCATCGCCTCGATCATCGTGGCATTTCCCTCCTCTCAAGTGAGTTAACAGCCAATCTTTTCTCGGCGAGTTTCGTTGTTCATTCGAAGGAGGTGATCGATAGCAGAAATCGCTGCATCCTCGAGCTTGCGGCGACAATCCTCAAGTCATCCTTGAAGTGATCGTGAGTCGCACTTCATCGAAACCTAGCCGGAGCTCCGTAATCCAGCGCGTCTTTTTGATCGGTCTAGATCACGTGCTCCACACCAGCGATTTCTTCCGGCTAGTTTGCCGGCCAAGTCTGGTGTGTGACAACTTCCTCCATTGCCACCGCTCCTCGCCAGAAGGCCTTCGATCCACGCCTTCTCTCTCTCGGAACAAACACCGGCATGCACGCCCGTGATTCTTCCCAGTGGTTCCCATAGATGATCGCCAGTGATCCTCCACCGTCCGTGAGCATCCGAACATCCTCCTTGAAGTTTCTTGGTGCTCGGCATAGCTGGTTCGAGTTTTGAACACAAATAACGCAAGGTACGTTTCCTAAACGTGAATCCAATGAAGCGAGGCCTTGTTAGAAGGACAGGGGCTAGGATTCGAACCCTAGGTCTATATCTCATGTTTAGATTCGTGATTCAGATGTTATATGATGAGATTTGATGATGTTGTGTCGATTGAAGATGAGATTGAAGTGTGATTTTTCATATTTACATGTTCTGTAAAAATCGTAGGCATATTGGACTGATCTGGAAAACCTCTTCGTTTGAGCATTAAAACTTGTTTGTTCAAATGAGTTCAAAGTTTCTATGACTTTTAAAATAGACTTGATAAGCTTTCTGATAAGCCATAAAACACCTTGATCAGATTCCGATTGGTGCCTAAAAACTTCTGTCAAATTGACATCTGTGTTATGTGATCATGTTCTGATTATTGAAGTTCTGTGATGGATCCGACCTTTCTGGATACACGATTCTTTGCTGATTTTTATGATTGAAGTTTTGAGATGATTTTTCACAAAAAACATTCATGACATGTTAATCTAGAACATATATTTTTCTCAAAATTTTCTGAGATCATCATTTTAGGACAAATGGCTTTGATATTACCGTGATATCATTGATATGTACTGATTTTTGGAGTTCCTGAACTTCTCAATCATTTTGTGAATTTTGAGTTCGGATTTTAGCCTTGAGTTCTCATGAAAGTTGTGCATGGGGATGCCAGTCATGAGTCATGACTCATGACACGTTTTTTTCAGAATTTTTCAATGAGAACAACTAGGTCGAATTCCCTAAAAATCATCCTCTGTTATACTGGTATGCACATTCCACAATCCAAAACCTTGACTTTGTCAATTCTATTGTGATTTTTACCAAACTCTTTTCGAGATGATTTCTTCTAGACATTTGTTCATCTGAATGTTGGTCATGACATATATTGTTCTCAAGATTAACGTCATTGATTAGGTGAAATTCCCTAAAAATCATTCCGACCTCATGTCTGCCCTGTACAAGCTCAAGTAAGCATTCGTGTGCAATAGTGCATTTGATTGTGATTTTTGGTCCATGAACGCCTTATGAATGTCATTGCATGTTATAATTTCATCCTAGGGACACTTAAGCCATGCTAATCAAATACTATTCCATCCCGTCATTACACGTATTCATGTAATTTTCTTTTGTTATCATAAATATATTCAATATATGCTAATCATTGTCATTTTTCTATCATTCTTTGTCATCGCATTAGGGCTTAGAACCCTTAATGAAAAGTGTTTATGGTTAGATGCTTGACTTATATGATTTTTTTCATACTTTTATCTTGTAATATAGAAGAGTTAAGCCATGCACTTTGTCATCATGGTTGCTGCCCTGAATCTAATCACTTTGCATGTTAGTAAAAATGTTCAAAATTGAATGGATAAATGACTTTAATTGAGCATGTCATCTCTTAAAAAGTCTTGAGAAATTCGCCAAGTTTTCTAATGACACCAAAATCAAGCCATTTGCATGTCAATTGATCCACTTTCCATTTTTTGCAAAGTTGGTCTGTAATCTAGAAAATCATGAA
This sequence comes from Corymbia citriodora subsp. variegata, assembly GCA_014858505.1. NCBI lineage: Eukaryota > Viridiplantae > Streptophyta > Magnoliopsida > Myrtales > Myrtaceae > Corymbia > Corymbia citriodora. The sequence goes on along the minus strand of CM026420.1, from coordinate 26,890,575 downwards.
ATTCAGAACGCATGTGGAACCACTTGTATATCCGCACTTTTCCATTTTCGCTTGAATTTTTCTGTTGTGATTCAATGCTCAGACCGTTCACAAATTTTTTCTGTCATCTTTAGGGCTATCATGTGGTAAAATCTAAGAATTATTCAGCATGGTCAACATGATTAAATTGCCGTGAGATCTAGGAATCACTATGCCGAAAACCTTAGGGTGTGATAACCGCGCTATATGCTCAAGCAAACCAATTTCATAAATATGTCGGGGGTGCGAATTGAATCAAATGTGGAAGGAAAGAAGAAAAATGTGATGGAAGAATTGGAGATGGTGTCTTATGATTCTAGTTTAGTATTTGGGAAGAGAGTACTCCTTGGGCAGGTTGTTTTGGAACCTCGCATTGTACCGGCAATAGTCGTATATCATGTGATATCTCCTAACCCATTTGAAACACCTCCTCTGCGTCCATGTCGAAGAGCTGTAATCCTCATCGTTCGAGCAGTTTGCACGGCTCTCCACCCTGTAAAAACTCGGGTTGCCATTCCAGGTGGAGGCATCAATTTTGTAGACCTCGAATGAGGCCACGAAGGGGCCGTTCAACCAGTCGACCTCGTTGCGCCTGCCCCGCGTCGCCCAGCTGTCACAGTTCCGTGGGGTGGCTTTGACACCCATTGGTTGTCACCAAGGGATTGCCACCCACTTGTCTGCGTGATTTCGGTACGTCCGGAGCGGGATGGAATCCACAAAGAAACTGCAAATAGGTTTCAATTCATTATTTCACTGGCATGATCAGGATGTAAGGCTCAAACGCACACCGTCTATACATGGTGCAGTGCCTTACACAATCTGGTGGAGGTTCCGAGAGATGGAGTAGTTATGGAAGTTCCCTAGCTGGATCGAACCAAAGGTAAATCCGCTCTTTGTGGTTGTCGAACCCGTCTGCTTTTACACTGGTCCGGAGAATGTAAGGCTGCCCGGACACGTTGCATGGGAACTTGAAGCCTATCTCCTCTCGGTCTGCTAATCGGACGTCAACTGCAGTTTGACCCCAATTCAAATCAGCCATCGAGGCACGGATGAATGCAAGGCATTTTATCTTTATTCTTATTTATTTCATTGGTCACATACATTTAAGATTACCTTGAGGATTCTTTTTCTTTTTTAAATTTATATACAAATTTAATAAGTGGTAGACATTTGAGGGTAACAAATAACTAAACTAATTCTAACTTTTGAGCCTACATCACATTGTCACAGAGGCAAAGTTAACTGTCATGTAACGAGCACACGAGCTTAATTCTGATTTTGACTATATATAATAAGTTACAATAATTGATTTTAGCTAGCTTCATTAAAGTAGTAAAATAGGCATGATGAATTAAAAATTGTAACGATCCAAACTTGAGATTCATCAATAATGAACCCCGAGAGCAGATATATACTTCGAGCTAACATTACTTGCCAAAAGGATATAACAATATCTAAACATGAATAACTATTATTCCTGGGCAAACCCATAACTTAAGTAGGATTACAAATAACTTGTAAGACCCATAAAACATCAAAAAATTGTCGGATATGCTTCAAACTAGAAATATATACATATAGAGCAAGCAAAGACTCAGTAGCATTCATCTGGGGTTTACACATATACCTCTAACTTAATATACATACATCTTGGGCGAATAATCAATGACATGTCAATAGCAATTTAGGCGTCAAAAGAACAATATCACAAGGCAAGTAATCAACGTATTTAATTTATCATAATATAGAGCTTAGCAATAAATCTTAAACTAAGGTTCATTAATGACCTTTTTCTAAGCTAAAGTTAAGATTCAATATCATCAAAACCATGCTAACATTCAACCATTTCATTTTATTCAAAGCACACTAGCTTTCATTAATATTTTTACTTCCAATGTGGTTGATGACGTGGATTAACTTATAATTTTTTAATCAAAATATTAATTTAAAAAGTATTAAAAAACTAAAAATGGAAAAAAATAAAGCTAAAGACAAAGGTGGTAGGTCCTTGCCGCCATCACCCCTACTGCCAAAAAGGGCCTGTGGGATTGTTGGGGCCTCGGCTAGGGCCGACACTTGTCAACATCCTTCCACCCAAATTTGACAGTTTGGCGACCCTTGCCAAGGGCCACCATAGCTGGGCAAGGGCTTGGCGACCCCTACTGGCCCTTTCCGACGACATGCAATGGCAGTAGGCCCTTGCCCTACTCCTTTTTTATGTGTGTTTTATACAAAAAAAATATTTTATTTAATAAAGATTTTGGTTAAAAAATTAAAATTTAGTCCAAAACGACATTATTTTAGCCTTGTTTTTTTATGTTTTAGCCATGTCAGTATTTTCCATTAGTTTCAATAGACAAAGTCAATGGAAGGGCTTGATTATATCAATTTGACAAGTTATAGAACTTGATTGCACTTTTTGTAAGTTTTATGATTTAATTGTATTTTCGTGACAAGTTTTAAGATTTTTTAATAAACTTATGCCTTAATTTTAAATAGGACTGTTCAATTTAGTACGTGCACTATGATTTTCTATTAATTTATCTCCCAACAATTTTCTCTTATTCTACACTTCATATCTTTTATCTCCACTTTCAATTTAGGGAAAATTATATGAACCCTCCAAATTCTGGAAGTAATGTGCATTTTTTCTGAACTTTTTACTTGCCACTCCTAAAGCTTTCACTTTGTTATTTCCATAGAACTTTGTCCACTTTTGATAATACATACTTATTGAAAGTTTGGGGACAAGCACATGCTCTCTACCACCAAAAATTGGGGACATGGTGAGGATGCATTAGTTGGTCGGATGATACGTGGGATAGTTAGATGTGTATAAGTTATCTTATCAATTGAGAGGGCTTATTTAAGCGCCATTGATTCTCTCTTCTACTAAAGAAGGGTTATTACATGCAATGAGTGTCTAAACCAAATGATTCTAGATCGTCTCATAGTATCTCTCATATCATAATCTCGTTATTTTGATTGATTGTAATTATTCTTGATTGATTGTAATTTTTATTGTAATATTATGTTACTATAGATAACCATTCCATAAAGTATATAAATAGGCTCATGTATAGATCAATGAACATAAAGAAAATTTCCACAACTTTATTTTTTACTTTACACTTATCATGGTATCAGACTCATTATAGATTGAAGAGAGCCCACTGAATCTATTACAAGGTGGTGAGCTTAGCAACATTATTTAGCCATCGGTGTCCATATTTGGTAATATCCACTACTGTTGAGTCCAATAATGGCACTTTTAGTTACTTGTTTTGCAAAATTGACACCACCATTAGATTCATCGCCTCAGGAAAATTTGTTCAAAAAGTCATAAACCTAATGTATTTTTACTATTTTAGTTTTAAATATTTTAATTTTGCCAATTAAGTCTTAAGTCTTTTCATTATTTACTAATTAAGTCTATTTGACTAATTTTGATCAGAATTACTGACATGGACACCAATCATGTCACGTAGGACAACTGATGCTAACGTTGACAATTTTAATATTTTTTAATTTTTTAATTTTTTTTGTTTTTTGCTTTCTACTTCTTTTCAAGCCGAAAGAGCAGGATATGAACATCCTAAGTGTCAAAACTTAAGACAGATAAACATATAAGTACCAAAACTTCCAAGATACACTTTAGTGTCAAAGAGAAGAAAGAAACATTTAAGTGCTAACAACAAGAATTTCCAACTAAACTGCTGCGTGACTTTTTTCGAAGAGAATTTAAATGATATGGTTATTTTTTTTTAAATTTATCCACATGGCGCTATCATGACTAGATAAACCTAAAACAAAGTTGTTTTGGTTCAAATTTGAATTTTAATATAAATAAATTTAAAAAATAAAAAGAAAAGGGGCAGCAAATTAGCCAAAGCCTCTACAGCCCTCGCCGCCGCTACTCCACCATCACCTACAGGCCCTTCCCTACTGTCGGCCAAATGACTTAGCCAACTCTCATTCCATTGCCAAAGGCCCTCACTCTTTTTTTTTTTTTAAATAAATAAATAAAATTAATATTTATATTAAAAATCAAATTTGAGGGCAAAATGATGTTATTTTGAGACAAGCATTGCTAAGTGAACATTCCGATGAACTACGTAGACCAGTTTTATTATTAAAATAATGCAACGTTAGATTTCTGGCAAGTGTCGTCGCAATTGGCACCTAAATGTCATATGTTTTTTTTTTTTTTTTTAAATGGAACCTAAGTATACTTTTTGAAAGTTTTGGTATTTATGTGTTTACTCATGGGCATTTGGGATGTACTTCTTCCTTCCTTCAATGCACCTCTAGTTCTAGCAAATCCTAGAAGTTATACCTTTAGAAGGAACTATGGTCACTAGCTTGTGCTCCAAACTTTTTATAGTTCCAATAGAATAGAAATGACCAATTATAAGTAAATTAGTTGATTTGATGGTCCAAACTTCAAGATCAACATTTGACTCCAAAGTAGCTAAACAATTTAAGAGTTGAAAGTTCAAAAATGATTGAGCAACAGCAATGCAACCTCACAACGTGGTCCCTATGTGGACAACATGTTTGGAACTTAGACTGTTCTATCGTCATGATTTCACGAGAACAAACCTTGCATCCATAAATGTTCACTTTTTGTGTCCATGCAGCTATCACTCTCTTTTTTTCCGTGAATTTGCATTAAGAAAATTCATCCAAATAGTCTTTTTTTTTTCTGTTCCACTCTAACTGTCATATCATTTTTTTCTGTCCTACTTTTACACTTATTGGCCATGTCGGTGTTAGCCAAGTAAGTAAACCCTGTATGATGATAGATAATTATAGCTTACATTATACTAATTGATTTTACAAACAATTATACTAATATATTTTCTTTTGATAATCTTTTATTATACTTATGGATTTATAAAAGATAGATAATTTCATAGATATATAGAGTGCTTGAATTGAGAATCCATATTAATTGTAGGTTGGGCCGAATGATCAATTTAAACAAACCTAACTATTCGATTTTCGTTTGCCTCTTATGAACTTATTCACTGACATTTGCATGAACCTCTACCTTCTCCTTCTCTATCCTTGTGAAGAGGAACAATAAGACAGGTTAATAAGTCATACTCACTGATAAATGCAAAAGTAAAAGATAAAACAGCACAAGAAAAGCCTGTCCGTGCAGTGCATATATATATAAAATTTTATTTTTCAGATAATAACCAACCAATCGCAATATATGAAGCTGGCATTGGTTGACAACGACTCAGCTGGAGAAGCACTGAAAGTGATTTTTTTTTCCTAGAAGAAATTATTAAGTGAATCAGATGCATGCACCCCGAATTCATCTTTATCATTCAATCCAGTAGATACTGTATACAAAAAAAAGGGTGGGCCCCGCAACATGGGACAATCTAAAAACATTTGGGTTCACACACTAGAGGCATGAAATAACCTTCCTCTCAATTGATGAGACAACTTATTACCGGGTGTCTTTTGTGCAACGCTCTTACGCTTAAATGCGATGTACTATATTCTTTATCTACATATCCTATATATTTGAGTTCTCATTTGGATTAAAGTTGAAGCGGACAAAGTTCTTGACGGTTGAAAGTTCAGAAGAAAATGCACATTACTTCTAGAACTTAAAGTGTTTATACTATTTAATGCTTGCGGCACATGCGCCTTACCTTCTTCGTTATGCACAAAACACATGGATTCTCAGTCAATGCCTAAATCACCGGCGAGATGATCAAGGAGATGGAGGCTTTCAACCATCACAAAATAAACTCCAAGTCAGTATCAGCTAGGTCACCGATATTCATATTCTCTTTTCAAGTTTAGATTCAATGAAATTTCACATAAATGGAAATGCAAACTTTTCTAGTGATCTCTAAAAATAAGTCCTTTTCTATAGCCTTTTTTCTTTCCTAGCACGTAATAACCCTTGATTAGGGGAAGTCCATTTTACAAAGCAAGCACTACTGAGAGAAGAACTCGACTAGGGGGCATGGGAACACTTACGTTTTAATTATTATTGATTTGCTTTAACATCAAAACACATCATCTATAACTTTTGTTTAAATATTTTAATGTTTCACTTATGTATAAAGTGTACATTGATTTGAACATATATAGTAAGTACAGACCCGATCATGGCTTTGGCAACCTGCATGTGCATCAATAAAATCCACCAGTTTTGGGTTTTGGTCAAGGTCCCTAGAAGTTCATACTAAATCTACCCAGTGATCACGTCAAATTAAATGTATTTTATCAGTCACACTTAGATTTTAATTTCTGTATTTGATGTTTGATCTCATATAGAATTCATGTGATTGAGTGGTCTACAAAATTGCAACTGCCATCTCTAAGAATGGATGGGACCATAATTGGCTTGGGGATTGGAACTAGACGCCCCTGTTCTTCCTCCATCTCAGGGCAAGGAGCGAGCTCGACTAGTTATTAATGTTAGAAGTGTTACAATTGCATAAACGTTTTCTTATTTAAACGATGCGATAATACACTTAGAGATAAATCAATGAGAAATTAAAGCGTGAGGACTTAAATTACGGTTATAGTATTCATTCAATCCACCAATGGAAACTCTGTGAATCAATTATAAAGTGGATTTAATGCATATTCCTATTACATTTAGCATTTCTCTATCCTCAATAACTGTGCAACATAATTTCAATTACCTACTATTGCTTTTATCAAAGCATATAATATCTTCGGAAGTTATCATGAAATTTCTAATTATAACCCAAAATTATCATCACACTCATTTATTCAATATTTTCCAAACTCGCTCACGTGCAAACATGAGTTATACCTGAGCCTGATGTTTCGGCCTTTATTGCGCGACTCATGATAGACTTGGACTCGAAACCAATTTCGTGGAAAAGGCCAAATGAAACAAGCAAGAGTAGGGATTTACCCAAGAGACGACATGTGTGAAGCATTTGTGTGGAAAGAGAGAAGAGTTTCAAGGTAACTTACCTTCTAATGTGTCTAATGGATATGTACAGCTAAAATTAAAAGAAGAAAAGAAAAAACATATAAGAAGACGAGGTCATCATCGATGGTACAACCCTTAATTAACGCTGATCAGAATATGAAAATAACCACATGTAGGTGACATTCGTTCATCAATCAATTTGACCGGCAACTCCAGTTATCGCAGCCTCGTTTGAACATTCAGCTTTTCCATGCACAGGTTTTTCCACATGATCACCCTATAAATACCCCTTTAGCTTTCGCTTATCTCTTCATCAATCAACTGAGATCCTTCCTTTGCCAAATTTCTTTTGGTCTCTCACAATATGAGTTCCCATGTCACAGTTCCTTCGCATCTTCTTTTCCTCGTGGCGTTAACCATAGCATTGATCCCTTTGTCCATCGCCCAGGACTCGCCCCAAGACTATGTCGCAGCCCATAATGCGGCCCGCTCTCAGGTCGGTGTGGGCCCGATAGCGTGGGACGAGAGCGTGGCTGGCTATGCCAGGGATTACGCCAACAAGCATGCCAGCGACTGCACACAGCTCGTTCATTCAGGCGGACCCTATGGGGAGAACCTCGCGTGGGCTTCCCCCGATCTTACTGGCACGGGAGTGGTGAACATGTGGGTCGGGGAAAAGCCTGACTATGACTACAATTCCAACTCGTGCGCACCTGGAAAGGTCTGTGGCCATTACACTCAGGTGGTGTGGCGCAACTCAATTCGGCTCGGATGTGCAAAAGCCCAATGTGCGACGGGCGGTACTTTGGTCACTTGTAACTACGATCCTCCGGGGAATGTTGTAGGCCAGAAGCCTTATTGAATTACCAAAAGTTGTATGTCGGATGATGAACTATTATGTCAAAATAATGCCTCATTATGATGAGGCAAGAGCTTTAGATATACCAAAATTAAATAACGTCATATGAATGATGAAGGTAAATGTCTTCACTGATGAAGAAGTTAACCTCATCAGTAGTTTCTTTTTTCACAATTTCTGTTATTCAAGTTAAGGAATTTCAATTCTTGATCTAATCTCCTCAGCTCCATTCTCGCGAGCACATCACTATCCCTTTGAAGCCTCATTATATACTGAAAGGAAGCTAAGCATGATCTCTATTACGCATTTACTCTTGAGTTCATTATTTTGCTGTTTCTATTGATTGTAGTACATGGCAATGGCCGTCTTGGCCACATAATGATACGTTGTGCTCAGTAAGCTGATCATTCATGGCAAAAAACATTAAGATATGGACCACTATTATTAATTAATATGGACTTGTTGGTATATTCGTCGATGGATTTTATATGTTGATGAATTGAACTCCTTTAGTTGACCAAGTCAGTAATTGATCTCTAATTAATCAACTAGGTGTCGATAAGCACCGGTCAAAATTGCCTAGCTTTGTATTCTATTTCCAATCCATATAGCAGCCCCGTACTCTAGAAAGGTCATAGATTTGTCACAGCTGGAAATTCTTCCCTGAGTATTTTTATGCTCGGATAACCACCAAAAATGAATTTTTAACCCAAATTACGTTGTTTTAAAAATTAAGACGCAAGAGCACGCCAAAAAATTTGGGGTCAATGAATTCTGATTTACGAGTTTTACACTTGTGGAGTCAGTCGTCAAAATTGATACGATGTTGTTGTACAAGACTAGATGGATTGAATGATCAACCTATATCTTGGGAAATTGTTGTGTAAGCTCTAGAAAGTTTGACTGTTGAGACTGCGTAACAAAGTCTTGTGCGGATTCAAATTTGAATTTGTTAAGGGGCTTGGAATATCTGGAGTTTTAGATACCCGGTTATCAAATCTGAAAATAACCACACAAAAAAAAAAAAAAAATCCCTCCAGACCGTTATAATGCATTGTAAAACTATATGTATAAGGGGGAGGAGAATTCATGCAATCTTTTCATTCTAAGGGGATTGAGGGGCATGCATTTTGTCTCCTAACTATCAATCCGTTTATGTTATCTCTTGAGTTCTCATGCCAGTGGATAATGCCAAAGTTTGAGATCAAATATTAAAAATTCATAACAATTTGCATATCACTTCCAGAATTTAGAGGGCTTAAATAATTTTCCCTTAATTAAAAACAGAGATGAAGGATGTAAATTGCAGCAGATGATGAATGCGTAACAGGAGAAACTATAAAATGAACATGGCATCGATACTAAATCGAGCCATATTATCGATAATGGTGAGTTCCATGTCCATAGGACTCCTCCCCTCTGATGATTTCTTTTCATTTTCCGATGGGAGATGTTATCATTATCACCGTCATGATCACATGGAGGGTTTTCCACAATTAAGGAGGACCAAGGAAAGCAGGAAAAGGATTAGACAGAAAAAGATAAACAATTCAAACCGGAGAAATTCATCCGGCGATTCTGCTCGTCCCGTCGTTGACTTTTCTTTATTCCCTCGGGCGAAGAATTTTCCCTTCTCTTTAATAAGACAGTTATGCCGTTGATATTTTATAACAGATTGGAAATGTTATCTTGCTTTCGATCTCCGTCAATCTTGTAAAATAGACAAATTGCGATCCCATGCATAGAATCTTCCTGTCCTACGCCTCCATTTAGATTCTACCACGTATTCTTTTTCTTACTTTTTTTTTTTTCCTAAATATAGCAAGGAAATCGCAAATTCCGAATCCAAGAAATATCCAACTAATCTTGACAATCACATAAGGCATGAGTCCAAACACAAGATCGATGACTCAGACACGAGGAACTGCATGTAATTTTTTGTGCAACCCATTGTGATATTATTCCTGAAAGGATGGGCCCTTGTTGGTCGTGCCCCGAAGCAAGAAGTGTAATTGTGACGTTGTTCCTAAGATTGCATAAAGCTGCTTCATCATAAGTTCCATTAGGTCAATAATTTACTGCCTTCTTTGTCCGTCGTACCCTAGCACACGCCCGTTTGAGTTCTTATTAAAAAAAATTTAACATCAAAACACATCATCTACAACTTCGGTTAAAATTTTTCAATGATTGACTTAGGAAAAGAAGTGTCAATCGATGTTAATATATAGATTAATTGTAGACTTGATTATAAGTTTGACGACTTGCGAGCATTCCGATAAAATGGGTGGTTTTGATTGAAAATTTTGCGCTTGTTGACAAACTCAAACAACACATTCTATGACCTTGTTAGTGAATGGGCCAGGCCTGAGCAATGACTTTGAGGCTCCACCTAGTCTACCCATTAATTTATAAAAAATTACATTTATAAAGTATTTATTTTGGTTTATCTACCTTGTGATTTAAACTTGGTAAATATTGGAAGAGAAAGTGAGGTTTAAAACTGAAAAAGAAAATTATTCCATGACACTTAAACACCAAAAAATTATGGAATTATTATCTAATTGTGTTTTCATTGTATCTATTATTTAGCTTATCTTTCTTTTTCTTTAAAAAGTAAAGACATTCCCCAAGTGATTGGGCCAATAAAATCTGTTGGGTGAGCTTGGCACTTGCAAAACCTGCCAGATTGGGTTTGCAGATGGCCCCTAATTGTTCGAACCGAACTTGTCCACTGATCAAGTCTAATTAAGTGTATCCTATCACATCAAATTCATGTATGTTTTCCTCTGTGTATGACACTTTAGTCTTTCTTTCTTTTTTTATCGATCCTACTTTATTTCTACTCTAATTCTCACTTTTAGACTTTTTGCCTTGCCTACTTGTAGGGCGTAAATTGTCCCCACCCCAACTCCTTAAGAAGGTGGAGATTCAAACTCCCCACCTTCCTCTTCCCATCTAGAAAAGGCGGTCATTGGGGGCAAATCCATGTGGTTGATGATATAGCATTCATGTCATATGAAATTGCCACAACCAATTCTAAGGATGGATGGGCCAAGGTCCATTGATGATAATTCACTTGGGCGCTGGAATTAGATGCCCCTAGCATAAGGGATGAGCTCAACTAGCAAGTAATTGCATCAAAAGTTTTTTTAAATGAAAGATGCTATAATACACTTGGAGATAATTTAAATGGGAAATAAAAGTATGAGGACTCAAAACTAGCTTGTAGGTTTCATTCAATTGACCAATGGAAACTCCATGAATCATTTAATAAAGAGGAATTAATGCATATTTTTAGTATATTTTGCATTTCTCTAACCTTAATAAAGAAGGCACCATATGATAATTTTGGAAGCTATTATCAAATTTCTAATCGTAACCAAAATAAATATCTTACTCATGCATTTAATATCTTTGGAACTTGCTTTCATGCAAACATAAGTAAAAAAATTGAGATTGCATCAAGCTTGACTACTTGAGCTTAACGTTTCAGCTTTGGTGCTTGACTTATAATTGACTTGAACTTTAAACCAATTTCATTTGAAAAGACAAAAGAAACAATCAAAAGTAGGGGAGAAAACTTTAACCCAAGACACGGCAAATGTAAAAGGAAATTTGTGAAAAGAGAGAAAAGAGTATCAAGATAACTTTATCTTTTTATGAGTCTCATGAACAAACTTTATATTTTTATGAGTCTCATGTTCATATAAAGAATCGATGGAGCCACTTTTTATTAAGGATATGAAAGCTTCTTTCCTACATGATCCTCTCGTGATTGACGGTGAATATAAGGCACCAATTTGTTTGGTCTTCGATCCTCTTCTCCATGGACTTCATTGATTAAAAGGCACCAATATTGATATTGCTTTCTCTCCCCCTCAACTTTTTAAAGTTGTATCCTATTGGACAATGCTATCTTATCGATTAGTATTAATATACCAAACCAAAAAGTGAATCAAAAACGAATAACACGCCATATTCGATAATTAATGACAATATGCCACCTTACTTATATATACCAGATATATGAAACAATCTTACTGTTTTTGACATTTCTCTTTCTTGTTTTGATGTAAATGTGAAAACTAGTGAGACATTGATATATGAATGACACCACTAAATGTACTAAGACACTCAAATTTTTTGAATGAAATGGTGTGCAACGTCTTATGCGCCCATGTCATCAAATAAGTATGGAATCGGCATAAGTATGCAGTTTGTCAAAAGCAGAAAAGAGATAAATTGAGCATGGTCAATTTAAGGAAATTTACTCTTCTATACCACCATAATTTCTTCTCAAAATTACACTAAGTGCTCCCACGCGTTGCTAGGAGCTGCCATTGAAGTTTGTTTGACAATCATTGAAGCAATTCGATGATACATACCATATAGACAATCCAACTAATCTAGAGGTGGCCTCATGGATTCACGAGATGGTTTTTACCATATAGCACTTTGCCTTTACAACATTCAAGAAATAACTCCCAAGAGGTAGGACTTTGTCTCACATGACACTTAGTAATAGGGCTGAAAGAAAAAAGATCTAATGAACAAGTTGGCTTAGATCAAATGGCCTACATTTTCTTGTTCAAAGAGGTCCAACATGAGATTTAAGACTCTCCCTTGTTCTTCTTCGGGCCGGTTTGCATTTTCAACAGGAGCGTCTTTAGGATCTCAAGCTAGAAATGGATTAGACTAGTCAAACTATATATTAAAACTATAAAAATTATAATATAAAGATTAATAATTAATAAAAGAAAATGTGTTGTTTATACTCCGAATGGTCTAATAAAGTCATAAGTAAGTTAAAATATAAACATATAAAAAAATGATTTTTGAGGGCCAATTTTTATTCCATAAAAATGAAAAAATCCGATAAAAAATTTGGGTAAATATATTAAACTAGACTATTTTTTTCCAAAAAAAAGGCTCTCCAGTCTCTCTATCCCCTTGTCGGCACTACGGATAGGTTGTTGCATTAAATAGTGCCAAGAGGTCAGATTACTTTTAACAGAATGATCCAGAGCATTAGCAAATCAATTAGACTATTCTAATGCAGAAATCACTGGTAGCTTCCTTGAATTTAAGTGCACGAGACAAGATCTCTTTTCATTGATGGGCTAAAGCAAATTTGCAAGTGCTTTTTTGATGACTTGAACAAGAAAAAAATGCACGATGTACGACACTCAAGAATTATAAAAATGATTTTTGCTTCAATATGATGAAGATCACCACACCGCACATCATACCATGATTAAAGAAATTTAAAAAAAAAATACTTTTGCTGTAGTTAAAGTGAGTTTTGCTTTCACATTTCTGGATTGAAAAAATTCCAAAACCCATATTATTCTACCAGAAAAAAAAAAATTGTTGGATGACTTTTCCATTCAAAAAGAGATCTATAGAAAATCATTGCCTTTTCAAAAAGGAAACAATTAGATTTGAACCATCTTTCAATGAAAAAAACCAATATGGGTTCTCACAATCCCTGCCATGCACAGCGAGCCTAGTGAAAAGCTCTTTTGAAAAACATAATCCCATGTGACTTTTGAATTATTTCTACATAATTATTAATAAGAAAAAGTGTAGTGTATATCCCTATTTAGTGCCTAAATGAAAATTTTCTGAGTATGGTATGGACAGAAGGTTTCAACACTTGGGGATGCATACAGATGGAACATTTTGTTGTTGGAGATGTTCACTAGAAAGAGGCTGACTGAAAATTATTTTAATAACAATATATGTTAGTTGAGTAAAGTCTAACACCAAATCCAAAAAGAAAAATTACCAAATTGAAAATATGTTGGCCAAAAAAAAAAATACACAGATCTGAACTTTATCAAATAAAAAAAACTAAACAAATAAAAAAAATCATCTCGTTTTGCAAATCTGCAACAACTCTAACGTCCAGCATTGAGCTGTCGTGGCCCCTGGATCGTTGTTGTGATCAAGCCGTGGCCGAGCGATCACCATGGCTGGCCTTTGTCCTCGCCTCTAAATTGTTCCTTCTCTCTCTCTCTCCGTGTGCTAGAGCGTAGCCTCACCGTAAGGCCACGAGCTCAAGGCCAACTCTTGGTGTCGTGCATGACTGTGAATTCACGGTCAATTGAATATCAAGCTTGATCGAACAGTTACACGACTATTTCGATCAAATCCACGGTGCTGTAGCTTCTAGCCAAGGTTCTTGTGTAGTGGCGTGGCCACTGCTTACTTCGGGCAACATTGCTGACGAAGTTCATCGTTGTGGGAAATATTGCCAACCCCAACAGCCATTGTGCGCAGCTCCCCTTTCTTTTTCTTTTTTACATTGTCACGTTGGTGTTGGTCATATCACGTAGGAGGATCAGTATCTACGTCAGTGATTGCTGATTAAATTTAGTCCGATGGATTAGTTGACAAAATATGAAAAGTTTAGAACTCAATTAACACAATTGAAATGTGTAGAATTGAATTAAAAATGATATAATAGGTTTAAGGCTTTTTGGATAATTTTGTGGATTTGATGCGTATTCTTAATACATATAGCATTTCTTTAACCTCGATAATGAAAGCATCATATAATATTTTCGATAATCAGGTTCAATTAAATGTATCTGATCACATCTTGTTCAGATATGTTTTCCCCTATATTTAATGTTTTACCTTGTAGAGTCTTCACGTCACATGTGATTGCAACTACCAGCTCTAAGAATGGATGGGACGAGGTCCTCTGACCATAATTAACGTGGGGATTGGGACTAGGCGCTCCTTCATCCCTCCATTCTAGGGCGACGGGTATGCTCAACTAGCAAGTAATTGCATTAAAAGGTTTTAAAAGATGATGCGATATGAGGACTCATAACAAGCTTGTAGGTTTCATTCAATCGACCAATGAAAACTCTACAAATCATTTGATAAAGAGGATTTAATGTGTATTTTTATTACATTTAGCATTTCCCCGACCTCAATTAGAACAGGCACCATATACTATTTTTGGAAATTGCCATCATATTTTTAATGGTGACCTTAAATAAATATCTTATTCATGCATTTAATATTTTTGGAACTCGCTTTCTTGCAAACTTGAGTTAAAAAAAATTGAGACTGCATCAAGCTTGACTACTTGACTTTAATGTTTCAGCTTTTGGTGCTTGACTAATAATTGGCTTGGACTTTAAACCAATTTCGTATGAAAAGCCAAAAGAAACAATCGAAAGTAGGGGAGAAAATTTTAACCCACAACATGACAAACATAAAAGGAATTTTGTGGAAAGAGAGAAAGGAGTTTTCAGATGACTTTATCTTTTAATGTCTCATGTTCATGTAAGGAATCAATGGAGCCACTATTTGTCAAGAATATGAAAGCTTCATTTTATATCTAGAATTAAAAAAATAAAGAATAAAATATAAGAAGGCGAGTGTTGAGAGTGTACAACAACAAATTACAAGAATATGATTGCTCGATTCAAGCGTGATTGACGGTGAAATAAGGCACTAATTTGTTTAGTCTCTAGTCTTTGGTCTTCGTCGCCATGGACTTCATATAATACATGGCACCAATATTGATTGTAAAAGTGAAAACTAGGGAGACGTTGATTTATGATTGACACCACTACATGCACTAAGACTTTACTCAAATTTGCTAAATGAAATGGTTTGTAGTGTGGTACACACTCATTTAAGTTTGTTAGACAATCATTGAAGCAATTCAATGATGCACACCATATAGACAATCCAACTAATCTAGAGGTCATCTCATGGATTCATGAAATGGTTTTCACCATATAGCACTTTGCCTTCACAAGATTCAAGAAATAACTCCCAAGGGGTAGGACTTTGTCCCACGTGATACTTAGTACTAGGGCTGAAAAAAAAAGATCTAAAGAACGTGTTGGCCTAGATTAAATAGCCTACATTTTCATGTTCAAAGAGGCCCGACATGAGATTTAGGACTCCCCCTTATTGTTTTTCAGGGGGTCCACATTTTCAGCCTAAGAATCCTTGGGATCTCAAGCTTGAAATGGCTTGGATTGATCAAACTATATATTAGAACTTGAAAAATTATAATATAAAGATTAATAATTGATAATAGAAAATATGTTATTTATATTCCAAACACTTTAATAAAGTCATAAGTAAGTTAAAATATAAACATATAATTTTTTTTCAAAGCCCAAAATATAATAGCTAATCTATTTTTTATTTCATAAAAAGTAGAAAACATAGGTAAAAAATTTGGGTGAAAAAATTAAATTAGAATTTTTTTTTCCAAAAAATAGGCTTTCTAGTCTCTCTTTCCTGTTGTCAATACCATGAATAGTTTGTTGTATCAAACAATGTCAAGAGGTCAAAATGCTTTTCATACCATGATCCAAAGCATTAGCGAATCAATTAGTCTATTCTAATGTGAAAATCACTTGTAGTTTTCTTGAATCCAAGTGCACGGGGCACAATATCCTTTCATTATGGAGGGAAAAAGCTTTCCATGCGATTCAAGTACATTTCTTTTGAGTGGCCAAAGAAAATTCCAAATGCCTTTTTGATGACTTAACCAAGAAAAGCATTGGACTAACTACACAATGCATTGCACATCACATCACGATTAAAATAATTGTAATTAAAATAATGTTGAATTGCTTTCACATGTCTAGATTAGAAAGATTCAACCAGAAAAAAAAAGTTTGTTGGATGACTTTTCCATTCAAAAAGAGATTTTGTGGAAATATTTTGCTTTTGGAAAAGGAGAAAAAAAATATTGTTATACAAAAAAAGCTAGTTGATTTGTGACAATGATTTGATCTTTGTGTTCATAAGTAAATATCAAAACTATCATTAAACGAGGGTTTTATTCATTTTTCTAGAGGTCATCCGGAGGAGGGTCATTGTTAATATGAGGTACTAACTTGTCTGTCGTGTGAACTCCGACATTTCTAAATAGTTTACTATGAATTGTATAGTATGAAATTGAACCCCTTGAATCATTTAGAAGTTGTATGCAGATCATCTTCAAAACTAAAATCTGTTTGATCATCCCTTATAAATTTCAAATATGTTCAATTCATTTATGGCCTCATTACTTCTTGTGCTTGCATTCAAAAGATGTGAAGAGCTTCAAGGATCGTCGACCATACTTCAGTGGCATCTTGAGACGATTTTTGAGAGGACATTTGTAACAACATCCAAAAGAAAGATAACGATATAAGAAGTTAAATTTTGTTTATTTGATCCAACCTCATTTATGTTTGTTTACTCTTCTAATATAATCTTTAGTTTCATTTCCGACTTCACACCTATTTGATAATATGTCTCAAGCCACTCAGCCAGCATGTCATTTAGTAAGAAATTTCTAGTAAAGTACACGTAACGGTACTCTTAAAATACTATCTCTTTATGCCCACTAAAACAATACAAGACACTTTATATGTTGCGGCAACATTTTAAAATGCACTAGGTTCAAGTCAATCTAGTGCATCATAATTCTCAACTTGGGTGGTTGATTTCCACGTGGGATTTGCATAATCTAAGCTTAATTAGATTCATATGAGTCCAATCGACATACAGCCCTGGTGATCAGACTGGCTGAGGACTCTTGAAGTTTCCTGGTTAGAATATTTCTCAAAAATAGGTTCAACAGTTTCTTAGAATTGTCAATTATCCTAAATATTTCATATTAAAAGTCTCTAACTCTATGTACCCCTAGCAAAAGCTCTTGAAAAAAAATCCACTCCCATGGAAAATAGAGCATACCAGTGCGGTGTTAAAAGGAGAAATTACTGCATATTCCCCCATTGCAAGCTCCTTATTATGGAAAGTGAATCTTGTTTACCGAAGATAATGAAAAGTATTGGACATCAGTTTTGTTAGAAGAAATTGATGGAAGAGATACATACATATGAGAACATAAGAGGGGATGGTTTTCAGCTGTTGAACTTCACTACCATATTTCATTCAAAGAAACCTTATCCGTCAAATATGAAATTAAGGAAATGGAATTCCATCTGATTCTTTATCATTTCTTTGTCGAAATAAAAAGTGATCCTTTCCCCAAATGATGAAATTTAATGCCAAAACAGTTTCTCATCCTCATCTTGTTCAATGATTAGGATGGTTTTTAAAGTACTTTTTTAAAACCAAACACATTAAAGGAAAGAAGAACATCCTCGTATGAAAAGCTCAAAGAATCAATCAAAAATAGGGGAAAAAACTTTAACCCAAGACACAACAGATGTAAAAGGAATCTAGTGGAAAGAGAGAAAAAGAGTTTCCAGATAAGTTCATGTCAAGAGTTGATGGAGCCACTATTTGTCAAGAATATGAAAGCTTGACTCTATAGTTAAAATTAAAGAGAAAGAATAAAATATAAGACGATGAGTTTTAGGAGCGCACAACAGCAAATGATAAGAATATGTCCGTCGATCCTCTCGTAATTGACGGTGAATATAAGACACCGATTTTTTCAGTCTCCATTCTTCTTTATTTGTCATCGTGGGCTTCGTAGAATACAAGGCACTAATATTAATATTGCTTTCTCTCTCCTCAACTTTTTGAAAGTGTGTCCTATTGAACAATACTATCTTATAGATTAATATTGATAAACCAAACTACATGGCAGATTATAAGTGAATAATAAAACATTTTCAATAATTAAAAATAATATACCACATCACTTAATGTATCAAATTTATGAAACATTTTCAGTGTGTTTGACATTTCTCTTTCTTATTTTTGTTGTACAAATGAAAACTAGCAAGATGTTGATATATGAATGACACTACATTTGCTAAGACTTTACTTGAATTCACTAAATGAGATGATGCACAATGTGATATGCACCCATGTCATCAAATAGCGTGGAATCAGCATTGGAATGAAGTTTGTCAAAAGGGGGAAAGAGATAAATTGGGCAAAGATTAATTAAAGGAAATTTAGTTTTCTATTCCACCATCATTTCTTCTCAAAATTACAAGAAGTGCTTTCAAGCATTAGGAGCTGCCATTCAAGTTTGCCTTACGATTATTGAAGCAATTCGGTGATGCATACTATATAGACAATCCAACTGATCTAGAGGTGGCCCCAAAGGTTCACGAGGTAATTTTTACCATATGGGACTTTGCCTTTACTACATTCAAGAAATAGCTCCCAAAGAACAGCACACTCAGTTCTTGGGGTGAAAGAGAAAAGATCAAAAGAACGGGTTGGCCTAGACCAGGGGACTGCATTTTCGGGTTCGAAGAGGGCCGAGCTGAGATTTAGGGCTCCTCCTTGTTCTTTTTCGGGTGGGTCTGTACCTTCAGCCGGACCATCTTTGGGATCTTAGGCCTGAAATTGCTCCAACTGGTCAAACTATATATTAAAACTAAAAAAATACAATATAAAGATTAATAATTAATAAATGAAAATGTGGTGTTTATACTCCAAACTCTTTAATATAATCATAAGTAATTTAAAATATAATCATGTAAAAATGAGTTTTGAGGGCCAAAATATTTTTAATTCATAAAAATGAAAAAATCTGATTCAAAATTTGGGTAAATATAATAAACTAGACTTTTTTTTTCCAAAAAAAAAAAAAAAGGCTCTATAGTTTCTTTGTCCCCTCATCGGTACCATGGATAGCTTGTATTAAACAGTGCAGCGAGGTCAAATTGCTTTTCACATAATGATCCAAAGCATTAGCAAATCAATTAGATTATTCTAATGAGAAAGTTATAGTTTTCTTGAATTCAAGTGCATGGGACGCAATCTCTTTTCATTGAGGGGCCAAAGGAAATTCCCAAGTGCTTTTATGATGACTTGAGCAAGAAAAGCATTGGACTAGTGGCACAATGTACCGCACTTGAGAACTATAAAGATGGTTTTTGCTTCAATAATGATAAAGATCATGACACTTGCACATCACACCACAATTAAAGAAATTAAAAAAAACACTTTTGCTACAGTAAAAGTGAGTTTTGCTTTCACATTTCTAGATTGAAAAGATTCCAAAACCCATTTCATTTGATCAGAAAAGATATTGTTGAATGACTTTTCCATTCAAAAAGAGATTAGTGGAAAATCTTTGCCTTTTAGAAAAGGAAACAATGAGACTTGAACAATCTTTCAAAGAAAAAAAAACCAATATCTCGCAACCTAAGAAGTATTGAACTCTTTAGGAGCTTTCATGTCATATCAGATAGATATTTTGACAAGTGTTTGACACGATCTGACATGCATTCAAAAGCTGTCGGAATATCTGATATGTGGTTAACTCTCCTAACACGCAAGTATGGAATTCCGACATGAATGGGGTCAATTTTAAAAAAATTAAATGAATGAAGGGTCAAAATATAAATATGTAAAAAAATAAGAAATAATAAAAATTATAAAGGGGAAAGAAGAAAAATCTAGTATTCTCTTCTCTTATGACTCTCACTTCCCGTAACACAAAATTCCCTCCTAAGTTTGTTTTTTCTCTTCTCTTCCGAAATGCTTCAACATGCGAGTCCAGAATGTGGATTGTTTTTTTTTTTTTTTGCTCCAAGTTTTATGGATTATTAGAATATAATGTAGCTGAATTTATCAAATCGAAACAAAGAATGATATTAAAAAATGGCAGATTAATGTTTTTAGTGTAACTTCATTCCATGCTCTTTTGTATTATTCATTTATCTATGGATTTGAACCAGATTAATTTGATTTAAACAATTATAGAAATGACAATCTATTATGTTTATATAAAATATATATTTAATATAAAACGTGTCCCAATGTGTCGGAATTCCCTATATTTTTAGAAATGAAGTGTCAACGTGTCACATCGTGTTATGTCACATGTCATGTGTCTGTGTCTGTGCTACTTAGCTCATAACCCTCTATCATGCATGTTGATTCCGATGACAAACTCTTTAAAAAAAAAAACAAAATCCCATGTGATTTAGGAATTATTGCTATTAATTATTTATAAGAAAAAGTATAGTGTGTATCCCTATTTAGTGCCTTAATCAAAATTTTCAGAATATGGCATGGGACACAAGGTTTCAACACTTGGAGATGCATATAGTTACGGCATTTTGCAATTGGAGATGTTCACTGGAAAGAGGCTGACTGAAGAGGACTTTGGGCCCCATTTAACCTTCATAGCTTTGTCCGTATGGCTCTTCCTGACTAATCAATGGATGTCGTAGACTACAGGGTTTTGAACGAGGCTGGTGATCGACAACAGGAGATTAGTGTCCAAGATTGCATGATTTCCATGTTAGAAGTTGGAGTCGCATGCTCGATGGAATCACCATAAGACCGGATGGATGTGACCGAGGTGATCAAGGAATTATATTTGATCAAGGCGAGTTATGAAACCAGACAAAGATGCATGAGGATGTAGCTAAGTCAATCTGTCATTTTATTTTGGAACTCTTTCACAATGGTATGGATGCATCTCTAAGTAATCTACCTACCCATACCTATTATCCTTATCAGTTTATTTAAATCAATATATATATAAACAAAGTGGATGTATGTAGATAGAGGCTCCTATTTCCACCATGTAACTATGTAAAATTTGAAGAATTTGCTTTCTAAACGATTCTCTACATTCTGATGCCTATACCATATGATCAATACATTGCCTTGTTACCCAAATTATGTGATCAATTCATTATCAGCAATTTAATGTCATGTTGCCATTTCATTTGGGAAAATTAAATGATGGGTTAATAATTTTGAGAGGTTGTCGAGTTGGTCAAGGCTTGATATCAAACTATACTACTCATGATAGTAATTTTAGGAGGGTTCTGCTTGCTTGATACAAGTGTGATTTAACCTTCATGGACCACTTCACCACCCGGCAAGCTTCGGCTTGAAAGCAAGAAGCAAGGTATTGAGCAAATCGCATGAAAACTGTTGCTTGTTAGTGCATCCATTTTCTTGCTCGTTAGAGCTAACATTTGATTGCAGTTTAGGCTTGACTGAGAACATAGAAAGAGGGCTTTTTTCACTTGTTGGAGACCATAGTAGGCTTTCTTCATAAGACTAACAAAAACGAAAGATCGGTATGATCTTACCTCTGCATATTGGTAAGCTTCATAATAAGTATGAAATTACCTATGTATATATATCATAGGTATTGGAGTCTACATGCGAAAAACGAAAAATCAGCAAGCAATTTTACAGTGGATGCTTGAACTTTAATTATAAGTTCAGCAGCAAATGAATGGCTTGGTTGAATTTGGAGGATAAGTTGGAAATGGGTTGACTCGTTTTGACTCATTTAGATCTAGTTCTTCCATAATGACTACATTCAACATAACCCATCAAAATTCATACCCACCGATTTAATGAACTTAATCATTTTAATCATAATATATGTTAGTTGAGTAAAATCTAACATCAAATCAAAAAAGAAAAATTATCAAATTGACAATATGTTGGCCAAAAACAAAAAAGCAGATCTGAACTTTATCAAATAAAAAAAAACTAAACAAATTTAAAAAAAAATAAAATCCATCTCGTTTGCAAATCTGCAACAACTCTAATGTCCAGCATTGAGCTGTCGTGTCCCCTGGATCGTTACTGTGATCAAGCCGTGGCCGAGCGATCACCATGGCTGCCCATTGCCCTCGCCTCTAAATTGTTCTCTCTCTCTCTCTCCGTGCACTAGGGCGTATGGTGACGAGCTCAAGGCCAACTCTTGGTTTCGTGCTCGACTATGATTTTGTGGTCAATCGAATACCAGGCTTGAATCCACAGCGCTGTAGCCAAGGTTATTGTGCGGTGGCGAGGCCACTGCTTCCTTCGGGCGATGTGGCCGACTAAGTTAATCCATGTGGAAATATCGCCAACACCAGCGGCTACTGTGCAGGACTCTCCATTCTTTTTCTTTTTTTATTGTCATGTTGGCACCAACTGTGTCATATAAGATGACTGACATTTACATCAATAATTTCCGACCAAAATTAACTGCATTAACTTAATTGACAAAATGTGAAAATATTTGGACTCAATTAGCACAACTAAAATATTTAAAACTGAATTTGTAAAAGTGTAATAGGTTTAGGACTTTTTGGATAATTTACCAAGATTTAATGCATATTCTTAATACTTTTAGCATTTCTATAACCTTAATAAAGAAGGCACCATATAATATTTTTGGTGATCAGTTCCAATCTGTTTTTGTTCGAAAGTGATCAAACACGTTCGAACCCTCCTCTAACCCTACATCAACACTTTTCCCAACCGGTGAGACCCCCACTTTACTTTATCAGTCAATGTATATATATACGTGTGTATATATATATATATATATATATATAGATAGATAGATAGATATATATAGATAGATAGATATATATATAGGTTTTTCCCTATATTTGATGTTTTATCTCATGGAGCATTCACGTCATATGAAATTTTAACTACCAGCTAAGAATGGATAGGACGAGGTCTTTTGACCTTAATTAACGTGGGGGATTGGCACTAGGTGCTCCTTATTCCCTCCATCCTAGGGCAAGGGGTGAGCTCAACTAGCAAGTGATTACATTAAAAGTCAATTAAAAAAGAACCATGCGATGACACACTAGGAAATAATTTGAATGGGGAATAAAAGTCTAAGGACTCAAAGCAAGTTTGTAGGTTTCATTCAATCAACCTATGGAAACTTCACAAATCATTTAATAATAAGGATTTAATGCATACTCTTAGTACATTTAGCATTTCTCTAACCTCAATAAAGAAGGCACCATAGAATATTTTTGGAAGTTATCATCAAATTTCTAACTGTAATGCAAAATAAATATCTTACTCATGCATTTAATATTTTTGGAACACGCTTTCATGCGAACATAAGTAAAAAAAAAAATGATATTGCATGAAACTCGACTACTTGAGCTTGATGTTTCAGCTTTTGGTGCTTGACCAATAATTGACTTGGACTTTAAACAAATTTAGTATGAAAAGCCAAAAGAAACATTTAAAAGTAGGGGAGAAAATTTAACCCACGATGGATGTAAAAGGAATCTTGTGAAAAGAGAGAAAAAGAGTTTCAAGATAATTTTACCTTTTTATGTGTCTCATGTTCATATCAAGAATATGAAAGCTTCATTCTATAGCTAAAATTAAATAAAAAGAAGAAGAAGAAAGAATAAAATATAAGAAGACGATTGTTGGGAGTGCATAGCAATAATGACGAGAATATGACTGCTCGACCCTTTCATGATTGATGGTGAGTATAAGGTACCAATTTGTTCAGTATCCAGTCTTCGGTCTTCGTCTCCATGGGATGTCATAGAATACGAGGCATCAATATTAATATTGCTTTCTTTCCCCTAGGCGTGTCCTATTAGACAATGCTATCTTATATATTAGTATTAATATACCAAGCCAATGGCAGATTACAAGTGAATATAAGCCATGTCCAATAATTAATGATAACATGCCACATCACTTATTATACCTAATTTGTCATAAAAGTGAAAACTAGTGAGACATCAATGTATGAATGACATTGCATGTACTAAGATTTTACTCGAATTTGTAAATGAGATGGTGCGCAGTGTGGCATGTGCCCATGTTATCAAATAAGTTTGGAATTAGCATTAAAATGAAGATTGTCAAAAGGGGGAAAGAGATAAATTGAGCAAGATCAATAAAAGGAAATTTAGTTCTCTATTCCATCATCATTTCTTCTCAAAATTACACAAAATACTCCCAAGCATCATTTGGAGCTGCCATTCAAGTTTGTTTGACAATCATTGAAACAATTCAATGATGCATATCATATAGACAATCCAACTAATCTAACTGTGGCCCCGATCCCCAACTTGCTTTTCACCTTATAGCACTTTGCCTCTTTCCAAGGTTTAAGAAATAGCTCCCAAGGTGTAGGACTTTGTCCCACGTAACACTTAGTTTTACTAGGTTGGCCTAGGTCATATGGCCAACATTTTCAGGTTTAAAGTGGCCCGGGCTGAAATTTAGGACTCGCACTTATTATTTTTCGAGCCAATCCGCACCTTCAGCTTTAGCGTCTTCGGGATCACAGGCTTAAAATGGCTAGGATTGGTCAAACTATATATTAAAATTATATATTAAAACTAAAAATTATAATCAAAAGATTAATAATTAATAATAGAAGATGTGTTATTTATACTCCGAACACTTAAATAAAGTCATAAGTATGTTAAAATATGAACATATAAAAAATGATTTTTGAGGCCCAAAATATAATAACTAATTTATTTTTAATTCATCAAAAATGAAACAAAAATCCGCTAAAAATATTAAACTAGAAATCTTTTATCCAAAAAATGGGCTCTCTAGTCTCTCCTCCCCTCATCGGTACCTTGGATGGTATGTTGTATAAAACAGTGACAAGAGGTCAGAACACTTTTCACAGCATGATCCAGAGCATTAGCGAATCAATTAGAATATTTTAATGCAAAAATCACTTGTAGTTTTCTTGAATCCAAGTGCACTGGACGCAATCTCTTTTACTATGGACGTATTCAGTACAAATCTTTTGAGGGGCCATAGGAAATTCCCAATTTTTTTTTTTGATGACTTGAGCAAGAAAAGAATTGGACTAATTGCCCGATGCACCGCACTCAAGAACAATAAAAATGATTTTTGTTTCAATAAGGACAAAGATCCCACAATTAAAGAAATTAAAAATAAAAAAATTTTGCCGTAATAAAAGCGGGTTTTGCTTTCACATTTCTAGATTGAAAAGATGCCAAAACCCATTTCGTTCAACCAGAAAAAGGAAATTGTTGGATGACTTTTCCATTCAAAAAGAGATTTTGTGGAAAATCTTTGCCTTTCGGAAAAGGAGAAAAAGAAAATTATTATGCAAAAAGATAGTTGATTTGTGATAATGATTTGATCTTTATGTTGATATTGAAAAAGTAAATGTCATTGAACTATGCTACATGGCAGCCTATAAATAGCCAAGAAGCCATATTTTAACAACAATATGCCACATTACTTATTATACCAAATTTATTGAACAGTCTCAGTGTTGGACTTTCTCTTTCTTGTTTCTGTGGTCAAAGTGAAAGCAAGCCAAAACTTAAAATATGAATAACACTACAGGTATTAAGACTTTACTAGCGTTTCCTAAATCAAATGGCGTGCTATGTGGCATGTGCCTTGTAATCGATTAAGTGTGGAATCAAAGGCATTAATTTGTTTAGTCTCCGGTCTTCGGTCTTCGTTGCCATGGGCTTCATAGAATACAAGGCACCAATATTGATATTGCTTTCTCTCCCCTCAACTTTTTAAAGGAGTGTCCTATTGGACAATGCTACTTATACATTAGTAGTAATATACCGAACTACAAGGTAGATCAGAAGTGAATAATAAGCCATATTCGATAATTAATGACAATATTTCACGTAGGTTATTACACCAAATTTATGAAACATTCCTAGTGTTTTTGACATTTCTCTTTCTTGTTTTGGTTGTAAATGTGAAAAATAGCGAGACGTTAATATATGAATGACACCACTACATGTACTAAGACTTTATTCAAATTTGTTAAATGAAGTGGTTTGCAATGTGGTATGCACCCACTTGATTTTGTTTGACGATTGCTGAAGCAATTTGATTATGCATGCTATATAGACAATCTAACTAATCTAGAGGTGGCCTCATGGATTCACGAGGTGGTCTCACCGTATAGCACTTTGCCTTTACAAGATTCAAGAAATAACTCCCAAGGGGTAGTAGGACTTTGTCCCACATGACACTTAGTTCTAGGGCTGAAAAAAAAAATCTAAAGAATGGGTGGCTTAGATCAAATGGCCTACATTTTCATGTTTAAAGAGGCCCAACATGAGATTTAGGACTCCCCTTATTCTTTTTAAGGACGGTTCGCATTTATAGCATGAATGTCCTCGGGATCTCAAGCTGGGCATGGTTCGGACTAGTCAAACTATATATTAGAACTTGAAAAATTATAATATAAAGATAAATAATTAATAATAGAAAATATGTTATTTATATTCTGAACACTTTAATAAAGTCATAAGTGAGTTAAAATATAAACATATAAAAAATGATTTTCCAAGCCCAAATATAATAACTAATTTATTTTTTAATTCATAAAAATTGAAAAAACAGGTAAAAAAATTTGGGTAAAAAAAACTAAACTATAATTTCTTTTCAAAAAATAGGCTTTCTAGTCTCTTTGTCCCCTCGTCAGTACCATGAATAGTTTGTTGTATTAAACAATGTCAAGAGGTCAAACTACTTTTCACAATGTGATCTAGAGCATTAGTGAATCATTGAGTCTATTTTAATGTGAAAATCACTCGTAGTTTTCTTAAATCCAAGTGCACGGGACGCAATCTCCTTTTCATTATAGAAGGAAAAAGCTTTCCACATTATTCACGTACATTTCTTTTGAGGGGCCAAAGAAAATTCCCAAGAGCCTTTTTTTATGACTTGACTAAGAAAAGTATTGGACTAACTGCACAATGTATCGCACTAGAGAAAAATAAAATGATTTTCACTTTAGATGAAAATCATGATCCTCGGACGTCACATCACGATTAAAATAATTAAAATTAAAATGCTTTTTCCTTGCTTTCACATTTCTAGGTTTAAAAGGTGCCAACACTTATTTCATTTGAAAAAAAAAGTTTGTTGGATAACTTTTTCAATTTTTTTATTCAGAAAATAATTTAATTTATTATGCAAAATGTCTAGAAAGGGCCCCTAAAGGAGCATCGATACAAAGCAGCGCCCATAAAGCCTGTGGGGGCTGATGACTTTTCCATTTAAAAAGAGATTTTGTGGAAAATATTTTTTTTTTTTTGGAAAAGGAGAAAAATAATAGTATTAAACAAAAATTAGTTGATTTGTGAGAATGATTTGATCTTTGTGCTCATATTGACAGAGTAAATATCGTCAAACTATCATTAAAGTTGTTATTCATTTTTCTAGAGGTCATCCGGAGGAGGGTCATTGTTAATATAAGGCTCCGACTTGTCCTTTATATGGACCACTCGGTTTTGTTTTTTATTTTGTATTATCCCACTTTCTTCTTTCTTATTGCCTTAAATATTGCTTTTCTCCCCTAAACTTTTTAGGGTGTATGTTGTATATAAATTTAATATACTATGCTACATGGCAGACTTTAAATGGACAATAAGCCATATTCTATAATTCATAACAATATGCTACATAACTTATTATACCAAATGTATAAAATAGTCTCAGTGTTGGACATTTCTCGTTCTTGTTTCTGTGGTAGAAGTGAATACAAGCCAAACGTCGAAATATGAATAACACTACAAGTATTAAGACTTTACTAGTGTTTCCTAAGTTAAATGACGAGCTACGTGGCATTCGCCTGTAATCAATGAAGTGTGGAATCAACATAGGAATAATGTTTGTAAAAAGGGAAAAACATAAATGGGGCAAGATCAATTAAAAGAAATTTATTTTTTTTATTTCACCATTATCTCTTGTCAAAATTACACAAAAATCTTGTCAAGCATTATTTCCAACTGCCATAGACGTTTGTCTGACCAACGTTGAAACTATTCAAATGGTTTTCAAATTGTTATTCTGAGAAGCATTTTAATCAGATTTTTTTTCACGCTAATCTTAACCATTTCACCCATATTTATATAATTTTTATTAACTTCTTGTTCACTAGAGTTAACGTTCACGCTGAGCTAAAACCCATGAAGTAGAGCTTCGTCATGTGACCCCAGAGACATTTCAAAATAGTTTACTATAAATAATATAGTATGAAATTGAACACCTTGAATCATTTAGTAGTTTTATGAAGATCGCCTTCGAAATGAAATTTTGTTTGATCATCCTTATAAAGTTCAAATATCTTCAATACCTTTATTTCTTTTTTTCCTTATCTACGATCTTTAGTTTCCTTTTTTATAATCACTTTCGAATTATTCTTATCTTAAGTTATGACGTCCAAATCCTCATGATAATATCTCTCATTTTCTTGATGCAAAATTAAGTTACATGTAACTGAAGCAAATTGACCACAAGAAATATGATATTATAGGTTTGATTCACATTTCTATTTTTCAAAAGGTCTGATTCGTAATAACTACGACATTTCAAAACTAGGTTATATTGTCACGAAGAGTGATATTTCACTGTGAAGATTATTTTGAACAATTTATCTTGAATCAAAATTGGAGAGATGAACGTCAAATGCCATAATAGACATTAAAATAGCATGGCGGCTGGCAAAATTTGAGAGTGGAGACATTGATTACGGATTTGATGGAATGTTTGGTCTTCGGCTCCGTGGACTTGTCAATCCTCACGTAATTGACGGGGTATCAATTGACTAGACAAGTCCATCATTGTTTAATAAAGTGAAAGGATATGGAGGAAAACCACTTTGTCTATAAATTTTGAAAAAACAAAAAAGAAAATTCAAATGTTTATCACTAATCCCATTGCTAAATTGAACAGTTTTCTTGAACATAGCTTCAGAGTGGACGAGACTAATAAGTGAAAGGATATGGAATGTTGGACTCATAGGACTTCGGAGAATCTTATCTTAGAGATAATGGTAGGCATATTTCAATTTTGATTGGATTTTTTTTTTGTCAATTTTACCATATTCATATTTTAATTCTCACTCTCAGACTTTTGCCTCAGTAGCCACCCTTCCCTCATGAGAAGAAGGAGGTGGGAGGTTAGAATTCTTACCTTTTCGAGGGGTTGAGATGAAGACTATTTAGCTTTAGATGTGGATTTTGATTAGATTATAAACCCCTCAAAATTGAAGGAGTCTTTAGAGTTCTTGTGACTACTATTTAAGTCATGACCTTTATCGTACTATTGAAAGTACCTGTATTACTAAGTCTACACCGACTCTTTTTGGTTTTATCCATCCTAAGATATTTCATACAGTCTATAATATGCTTTGTTGACCATACTTCTTGGCCATACTGGTCTTGAAAATGTCTCTATTACCCTTAACCTCAACTATATAGAGCGAGGTGATGTTTGGATAATAGGCAGAGTCTAGAGAAGAGAAACTTTGGCAATTTCTACCATTTTCTCTCCAATCTTCTTATAAATCTTTCTCCTCTAGGAGTGATGATATTGGCAAGATAGACCGAATAAGACAAGTGGGCTCAGTAAGTATACTCTTCGCTCATCACTCTAGGCAGATCTTATGGATCAGAATGAAGGCCAAAGAGTTTTAGGGTGAAGGCTAATTGTATTCAGAGACAAACAGAAAATTCCATTTAATAGCCGAACGAGAGAAAGGTACTTGTCTCGAATTTCATTAGTCTTCCTCCTTTTCTTTTGCATTGTTATATATATCTTTAGCTTATTCCCTCTCTCTTTTTTGGGGTAATCCTCATTCGCTTACATGACACATTTGATGTAATGTTCATTCCACATTTCCATGGACTTCTCAATCCTCAGGTGGGCACTAGTTTGTTTGCTCTTCAGTCGTTGGAGAGAGAGAAAGCAATATTTAAGGTAATTTATATTTACCTATATATGGGTTTTGTTAGTATAACAACCTTTGGGGTATTGAGATAATAATAGTTTATTGTCAAACATAAATTCTTGAAGAAATAGGCTCCACAACAATTTACAATTATTTATTACTTGATTTTTTTGTAGTCTCATAGTACATTAAAGACTTCACCTAATCATCTCTCTATTGGTTTATTTATTTATTTTGTGGAATATGAGACATCAATTTGTCCTTTACGTGGACCTCTCGGACGAAAGTTGGAATCTTGTTTGGGCAAAGACTCGGTCCTAATCTTATTCTTTTTTTCTTGGGGTGCTTTTATTCTGTGAAAAAAATTTGATTTGAATTTTTTTTAACGATCGCTTGTATTGCTTATAAAAATAAATAAAAGAAATATATTTTCATCAAATATTTAAACATAAATTATTGTCGAAAATAAATTTATATTTATTGATTAATTATTTTAAGTAACATGAACAATTAATTTTAAAAAATAATATGCAAAATAAACGAAACTTTCGATTTAACCGGAGAGAGATGCTTTAATTGTCGTCATTTACATCTGATTTCCCGATGGAAAGAGAGAGATACACAAGCGGTGGAAGAAAAAGGGATCCCCCGTGTTCCAGAATTTCCACGCGAAATCCCCAAAATGGGGCGGACAAGATCCCCCGGCCAACGCCCGCACCGCAGGGGCAGCATGGTAATTCCGCGGGCGCCCGAAGCCGAAGGTGTCGGGGCTCCAACACTGCCTGGTCGGGCATTCCGTGTTCCCTTCGCGGGCCCACCAGCCCCCCTCTCTCTCCTCCGTTCAAACTCTATACTGTTTTCTCTCTCCTCAACTTTTTTAAGGTGTTCCCTATCAAACAATGCCATCTTATATATTAGCAAAATATTCTGAACCACATGGCAGATTATAAGTAGACAATAAGCTATATTCAATAATTAATAACATTTTAGCACGTCACTTATTATACCAAATTTATAAAACCATCTTAGTGTGATTGGCACTGCTCTTTCTTATTTTTGTCGTAAAAGTGAAAACAAGCAAGATTTTGGAATATGAAAAACACTACATGTGTTAAATCTTTACTAGAATCTCTTACTAAATGGGATGGCTCTATATGACATGCACTATGTCATCAGATAAGTGTGGAATTGGCATTAAATAAAGTTTGTAGGATGTTTAATTTTCTATTTCACCATCATTTCTTCTCAAAATTACAAAAGAAGTTCATTCAAACATTACTACAAACTAGCATTGAAGATTGTTTGACAAAACGCTGAAGCTATCTATATGGTTTTTAACCTGTTGTACCGTAATTATACTTTTCTAACATTGATTTTAATGATTTCACCCATAATTACTTAATTTTTTTTTAATTTCATTTCACTGGAGTTAACGTAGTGCCAGCCAGCAATAGGCTTTTCACCTACCCATTCTCACTGTAGGTGAGGAAGGCTACTATACCTGTCTATTATCCCACATACTTCAATGGCAGCTTGAGATGACGGTTGAGAGGAGAACTGTCATAAGGTTTGAAGGAAAGGATAACATGATAAGAAACTAATTTTCTTTAATTGATCTTAACCCAATCATTGTTTTTCCCCTTCCTTTTTGACAATCCTTAGTTTGATTGCTGGTTTCACACCCATTTGATGATTTGGCCCAAGCCAACCGTTTGGTCATTTAGTAAGAAATTTCTAATAAAGAACCTGTGACATTACTCTTGAAATACTCGTCTCACTATGAAAACACTATGTTTCTAGACACTTCACATATTTTACATGTTGGGGCAACATTTGAAAACACACTGGATTAAAATGTGCATCAACGTTTCATCTAGTGTATCGTAATTCTCTAACTTTGGTGGTTGATTTTCACGAGGGACATACAGAATGTAAACTTAGCTAGACTCATATCACCAGCGAAGAAAAATAGGAAATTTTTTTTAAAAAAAAGGGAAGAATTCTTTGAAAATTGTAAATACAATTATAAAGATCATTAGTGCCAGTTGTACTACGTAGGATGATTGGCATCCATTTAGCAATTTCTACCAAAACTAGCTAAAATGATTATATTAACTTATCATAAAAGGTTTAGAATTAAAATGGTCTTAATGAAAAATTTGTGACTAAATTAACTATTGTATAGTATGATTATGACTTTTTGGAAATCTCAAAATCCCCATTCAAGGATGGGGTGGATTCTATATGATCCATCCTCCTATTATTTGAGACAGTTTATGTGAATTAGTCAATTTTTTTATATCCCCCATCCAGTTTATGGCAATTAACCTTTATAATTAACCAAGTCAAAATATTTAAAAACCACATTAATTAACCAACCGTGTTAAAATGGCGATGACGTGGTTTGCAATCCACATTTCCATCCATAAATTTGACAGATGAATCAACTCAAGCAGAAACACATATAGTTTGAGGATTCAATTGCTCAAAAAAAAAAAAAAAACTAAGAGACCTAATTGAACATTTTGCAATAATTTAAGGATCTTATTACCAATTCAAAAGTTTGTTCATTTAGTGCACCAAACTCGTGATCACATATAAGACACCTAACCCTTTATCATCAAAAACCACCATGGTGTTAAAGATACCATATATTGCACCCTATAATTCCTAATGTTTCTTGGATTTCAAAGCTTAGGGTGTACGTTCATTGAAACCTCAGAGTACTTACATATCTATTCAAGACGGAGGTTGTAAAATAGAGGTCTAGAGAAAGTTAGGACAATTTTACGGTACTTCCCATAGTGGAGTTACTTAATAATTGAATTGTACACAGAACGGAGGTGTTGAATGCAGCAAGATTGAAACTGGGTCGCAAGAGGAAATGGGAAAACAACTGCATATTATGCTCAACTTTGCTCTCTTATGGTGGTGGAGCTCAATCATAATCCCCGGAGCATGCTCGCAAAACCAAACAGATTGGCTCGCATTAGTGTCCTTTCGAAATGCGATACACGAAGACCCATTTGGAGTCTTGAGCTCTTGGAATGATTCTACTCATCATTGTGAGTGGCAAGGTGTTTTGTGCAGCAAAAGGCATCTGGGGAGGGTCACATCCTTGGTCCTGATATCACAAGGCTTGGGAGGCTTCCTATCTCCTTATATAGGTAACCTCTCTTTTCTGAGGGTCATGACTTTACAGAACAACAGCTTCCGTGGCGAAATCCCATCACAGATTGGCAACTTGTTTCGGCTTCGTCATCTTACTCTTAGTAACAACTCATTTGGTGGGCCGGTACCCTCCAACCTTTCTTGTTGCTTGAACCTCGAGACCCTGAATCTCATAGATAACCAACTTGTGCAAGGAATTAATTCCGATCTTGGCTCTTTAGGAAGACTTAAAGTCTTGGGCTTGAGTGTGAACAGTCTTGTAGGTCCTATTCCTCCTTCGGTCGGAAATCTCTCGCTGCTACAACAGCTCTCCCTGGCAGAAAATATGTTGTGTGGAGAAATTCCGGAGGAATTGTCCAGACTCGAAAGGTTGATACTTTTCCAATTAAGATTTAACAAACTAACTGGCGAGATCCCACCATCAATTTTTAACATCTCCAGCATCATTTGCTTCTCTATTAGTATGAACCAGTTGACCGGGACAATTCCGTCTGATATTGGCACCACTCTTCCTTCTCTCCGTTCCTTTGGAGCCTCCCATAATTTGTTGACCGGGACAATTCCGTCATGGTTAACAAATGCAACCAGCCTTGAATATCTTGTGCTTTCCATCAACGGTTTCCATGGGCCAATACCGAAAAATCTAGGAAGGCTAAAGAGCCTCCTCTGGATTTTGTTAGGTACTAACCAGTTGCAAGATGACTTAAGTTTTATGTCTTCTTTAGCTAATTGTTCCAACTTAGAAACTCTCTCAGTGATGTCAAACTTGATTCACGGATCATTGCCGAGATCCATCTCTAATATCTCCACCAGCATTAAGGAAATTGAAATGTCAGAAAATCACATCCAAGGAACTATTCCTTCAGCTCTCGGAAATCTTTTCAACTTGTCTCTCTTGAATTTAGACAATAATTTTCTCACCGGTCAAATTCCTGATTCCATTGGAGCGCTTTATAGCTTGCAGCTACTTTCTTTGGGCAGAAACATGTTGACTGGAGAGATACCGTCTTCAATTAGTAACATGACATCCTTAAATATCCTTCTCCTTGAGTCCAATAATTTCCAAGGCCACATACCACAGAGTCTGGGCAACTGCATGCAACTAATTGGGCTCAATCTTTCGAACAATAACCTAAGTGGCCCGATTCCAGTTGAAATCATGGGGCTTTCTTCCTTGTCGATCGGCCTCAGTTTAGCAAATAATAATTTAAGTGGATCTCTTCCAATGCAAGTTGGGTCTTTAAAGAATCTCGAGACATTAGATCTATCTTACAACAGATTGAGCGGCTTAATTCCGGCCTCCATCAGCAGTTGCTTGGTATTGGTATGGCTTTACTTAAATGATAATTCTTTTCATGGTCAAATTCCTGAAGCTTTACGCCCATTGCGGGGTCTAGAAGGGTTGGATCTTTCCAATAATAAATTTTCCGGTCCAATCCCGAGCTTTCTCGTAGATCTCTCACTACTCCAGTATTTGAATATGTCCTTCAATGAACTAGAAGGACAAGTTCCAGAGCGCGGAGTTTTTCTTAATGCGAGTGCTGTATCGATTTTTGGAAATAGACAACTTTGTGGAGGTATTCCAGGTCTGAAGCTTCCTCTTTGCAAATCACCAAGCTCTAATAAGTCTTCTTCAACCAAGGCCATAATGATATCTGTTATAGCTGGCATTTTGGTATTTTTAGCTCTATTGCTCCTATGTCTATTTATCTTCTACCGCAAAAAGAAGCAGATGACAACCAATGCCTCCATTTCATTATCCTTCGAATACCAATTCTTGAGGATTTCTTATGAAGTACTTCTGAGAGCTACTGGCAGATTTTCTGAGACCAATTTGATTGGTCAAGGGAGATATGGTAAAGTTTACAAAGGGATTCTTGACAGCGGTGCCATGGTGGCGGTGAAGGTGCTCAATTTAATGCAAAGAGGTGCTTCGAGGAGCTTCATCTCAGAATGTCAAACTCTAGGAACCATTAGACATAGAAACCTCATGAAGATATTAAGCGTCTGTTCAAGTGTGGACTTTCATGGCAACGACTTCAAAGCTCTTATATATGAGTTCATGCCTAATGAGAGCTTGGGTGAGTGGCTGCACCCCGAGACCACAGGGCAAGATGATAAGCATGGCAAATTGAGAAATCTAAGACTAGTGCAGAGGTTAAGCATCGCCATTGACATAGCTACTGCAATCGAATATCTCCACAACAATTGCTTTTCAACAATCATTCATGGAGATCTAAAGCCAAGCAATGTGCTTCTAGACCACGACATGGTAGCTCGAGTTGGAGATTTTGGGCTTGCAAAGATCATTACCACAGTGTCTGCTGAAGCCACGGGAGTGCAGGACCATGGGAGTTCAATTTCAACCGCAGTCAGAGGATCCATTGGCTATGTGGCTCCTGGTAAGCAAACAAATACTCTCATGCTTCTTCATTGGCTTCACATTTCAAAGTCTATCTTGAGGATACACTGTTTTGTGGAGAAATTAGTGACTAGTGATGACAACGTTCAAGGAAAGAGAGATTCGGATATGCATAAAATTCTCATGAGGCAACATATATTTTCTATTATTTGAATCTGTCATATTTTCTTGGTTAGTTTTCGGTTAATTGTGATAGTCGTACATTGGACCTGGCTCGTAAGCAACATGAGAGGTAAAAATATTGAATAAACCATGATCCTCTCATGTTTTGTCATATTTTATATGCTTTGAGACCTCTTTCTCACACCACAATATCCCCTTTTCCCTATTAATAACCTTTTGCCAAAAAATAACATTCTTAGCTTTGTATAACAAAAGGATAATCCTAACATGTCGTAATCATATTTTAAATCAACTCGAGAATATAGCAACGCAATTTTGATTAATAAATGGAAATATTGTTAGTGAAAACTTGTGAATCCTTCTCACTAAACCAATTAAGCCTATCGTGTCATGTTATATTCGCATGTTCTTTCTTTAATTCATTTTTTTTTATCTCATATTATGTTAATGTCGTTAAAACAGACTATGTCTAATATCTTAATAGAATCAATTTGGATATGAGAATTGGACAAGAATTGTGATTCTTTCGTGGTACCTTATTACTTAAGTTCTTGACAATAGGTTATTGACCCATTGCCATGGATCGTTTCTTGTTGACTAGACCTGTAAGACACTAAAAAAAATATATTTAGACAACATGAAATTTAAGTCCAAAGACGCTCGTGGTCTCGAACACATAAGTGCATGATAATATCACACAACATTCACCGATACACAAAATGGGCTCTATCCAACAACTTCAATCGAGTTTAGAGCACATTAACACAAAATATACACATTTACTGGTATAATTTCATCAACGTTGACTAATGATTGACCGCAAAATCAATCCAACTCATCTTTTTTCCCCCTTGTGTTCGTTTTTTTCACCTATTCTTCTAAGCATTTTCTTCTCTTCTGTCTTGCAGAAAAGAAATAGTGTGGTATATGTATTAAACTGACTCCGTATTATGAGAACGATGAGCCTTATGTAAATTCCATGTATGCCCAATCAAATCCAACAGTTCAACTTTTGTTCAATAAATATACTAAGTACACTCAAATATTTCCCCCCGAGACTTGCACTGCATATATGTATTCTTCTTCTTCTATATCCACTTGACGACACACTCACTTTTGATATTTAAGCAATCTAGGGAACATGCGACGACTTTGGGTGTGCTTAATAGTTTTGGAGACAGAAAAGTTCATACGTCGTTACTAATCTTTGGTGCACTTCATAAATCATAATATTTCATTTCTCTATGGTTGATGCATTTCCAACTTTTGTGGCAATTTTTACCATTTTAGAACACAGCAGGCGCTGAACATCAGCCTAGCAAATAAAATAAACAAAAGACATGGATAATATTTTTAAGGGAAAAAACCACAGGGGCCATTTGCCCTTTACCATGCACGTTGAGCCCAACCGTGAAGTGAGTGAGGGCTTGCGAACCATCGCTCTATGTTAGGTGCAGCTAGCCTGAGCCCTTACAAATGTCCTTGGCAAGCTCTCCCAAATGGACATCAAACAAAACCCATGTGATTTAGGAATTTTTTTTTATATGCAATTGTTTTCAAGGAAAAGTATAATGTGTATCCCTATTTATTATCTTCAGAGTATGGCATGGGACATAAGGTTTCTGCACCTGGGGATGTATATAGTTATGGCATTTTATTATTGGAGATGTTCACCGGGAAGAGACCCACTGAAGAGGCCTTTGGGCCCGATCTTAACCTCCATAGCTTTGTCCAAGCAGCTCTTCCGGATCGAGCAATGGACATTGTAGACTTAAGGCTTTGGAGTGAAGCTGGTGATCAACAACAAGAGATTAAGATCAGAGATTGCATGATCTCCATATTCGAAGTTGGAGTTGCATGCTCAATGGAATCCCCGATGGATCGGATGGACATGACCAAGGCGATCAGAAAATTATACTCAATCAAGGCATGTTACGAAACCAAAGAGAGGAGGACAGGTATGTAGCTAAATCAGTTTTTTTTTTCATCTTGGAATTCTTTCACTAGTAGAGAAAATCATGTGCAAAGCCAGTCTAGCAAATTGACGTGAATGTCTCGCTAACTAGTCTGCCTACCCATACCTATTATGTGTATTTTTGATAATCACACCAATATCAAATTTAATAATCGTAGAAAGTGGATGTATGGAGTTAAGTTTGCCTATTATCAAAGAGTAATCATGTAAAATTTGGTGAATTTGCTTATTTGCCCTTTTCTCTTCATTTTTTATGCCATTGTGGATCGATGCATTGCTTAATGACCATGACTGGGCCATGGCCCTTGCCTCTCTCTCTCCATGTGCGCTTTTGTACTAGAACGTGACCTCATCGTGAGGGCACGAGTTCAATGCCAACTCTTAACGTCGCGCTTAACTAGAGCCCGTAGTCAATTGGAGACCAAGCTTGATTAAATCCAAAGACAAGGAGAATGACCTCACTATCGATTGGAAGCCATGCTCAATCGAATTTGGGTGACGTTGCCAATGAAATTATGTTGTGGTCATGTTGCCAACACCAGTGGCCACCGTGTGCCCCTACCTCCTCTCCTTTTCTTTATCTTTTTTCTTTGCCATGTCATCGAATTGCAGAGTTTTTCTTCCCTGTTTTTTTTTCTTTTTTGATTGAGATAAAGAGTTAAAAAAGAAAGAAATGGAACAAGATCGAAAAGGGAAACATGGATGCATATTTGTTGCACTCATCAGTGTGCTCATCCCACTATCTAATAATCCTGGTCAAGTCTTCCCACTCAACCATCCCTCTCTCTTCCTTCACCATTAGCTACCATCTCCCGCCCTTTGTGGCCACCTGTCATAAACCGTCGCCTCCTCCACGTCTCGCCGCTATCTCCATCTGTGTCATCCACGACCATCTTTGCTTTCTCTATTTTCTGACTCAAAAACACTCTCTCCGTCACTCTGTCTCTTCTCTTGCCGCCGAATCTCCGTGAGGTCTCGGAATCACCATTGATGACCTGATCTGGCCATGGCCTTCGAGATCCCATCGAAATCTCAATGGAAAGGCCAGATATGGAGGAGGCATTCCCAGATTGGAGACGAACTTCTGACCTCACCACTATCGACAACTTATTGTAGATGACGAGAGGAGGTCGATGGTCCTGAGACCTGCCAGAGACATGAACATGATGTTCAGTCGAGCTCTGCCGCACTTAAACAAGAGAGGGAGAGAGGTAGCTACACAAAAGTAGGGACGATGACCGACATTGAAGCGATAGGGGAGAGAGAGCAACAGAGCATGACACAAGTCGTGCGTGGTTGTAGGAATGATCCCGTCACCTGAATTAGCAGATTTAAACTGCAAATAAACTCCATGAGACCAATATTCTGAAACTTTCTCTCCATTATATTGAAGATAATTCTCATTAGAAAAAAAAAAATCGTCTTCTAATTCAGAATCTTTTACCTTTCGAATTGAAATTTCAAAACTTTGGTTACTCCATTGCCGGAGCTTGGTTACCCCAGGGTTGACCATGGGCTCAACATCTCACCAGCGCCGCTTCGTTAACCCGAGCCGATTTTCTCTTTAAGCCATAACCAGGGATCGAGAAGTCATCATGTTCGGCTTTCCAACTGGATAATCATCGCATTCGTTCATCATTCTATATCATATTGTCAAAAGGCCTACACCTTTGAATCTTCGTTTGCAAGATGGTTGTCTCTAAAGCCGTTGATACCAAACACCATGTTCCCATGATCTTTCCACTCTGATGCCATTTTCTTTTTTTCTCTGCTTTTTTGACTTAGTGGAAAAACTCGTAATATGCTTCACGAGCAAAGTGCAAAGGCATGCGTGAAGCATACACCCATGAAGCGCAAAGAGAGAAATTTATCAATTTTTTTGTCGTGTTGTTCATTCAAAGAATAAGCAGATTTACAAGAGAACATAATTTATATTTATATCTCAAAAAAGCTAATGAAATTCCCAGTTTAAGACAGCATATAGATAAAATAATAAGAAACTACTAAACATTATATGTCTAAGTGGATAAATACTAAAAATTGAAACAAATCACCCATTATCCTAACGTAGCTATTAAAATAAAAAGATAAGGAAATGAAGTCTACCACTAGCTACCACTATGACGACCATCATCTCCATCCCTCCAATTGACAGCCTCTTACAACCTCAACCGAGGCAAATTAGATATGATCGAGCAAGGTCGACTACCATAGATCGAGCAAGAACTATCTTCCACCCGCCATGCATCTAATAACCTGCCTTTTCTTTTTTAAGAAGACAGAATCGACTGTGCTCAAACTAAGCCATCTTAATTAATGAGACAACTTATTACTAGTTGTCTTTTATATGCCTACCGTGGTCTTCCGCTGGACGAGACTTTAGACAAAGCTCAGTGACCATTATTCATATGATGCTCTAAATTTTGGATGCACTAACTTTTAGATGCAAAACACTTAATAAGGATCCAAAAGATAAATGCAACACATTTGAACGTTTCTTTATGTATGCATCTATCTCTCCCACGTATTATTCGACCAGCTATTTTACCATCACCATCATTAATGCACATAACGCAGCCCCGTTTGTTAGGATGGTCAAATCAAGTATGGACTTCTTTCTAAACACATGTGACCTAATGTTTCAGCTACATTAGGTTTGTACTTTGTATTCTCTGGGCCTCACACAATGGAAGCTCGGGTAAAATAGCAAAAAAAAATCGACGTATGGATCCCAAGAGTGCCATAACTTGGCACAGAGGGACACTTAAGTGCCAAAACTTACAAACGGTACACTTAAGTGCCAAAATCAGAATGAAATGGATCACTTAAGTGCCAACGGTGAGAAAATCCGACCAGACTGCCACATGTCCATTTTCTGACGAGTTTATTTGCTGATGGAGAATTTTTTTTCAAAATAAAAAATACATGTGGCAAGCCCTCGCCGGTCCCCCTTCCCCCCTTTTTTTAAATTAACCAATTTTATAATAATATATTTTTTTAATTATTTAATATTATTTAATTAATAATTTTAAAAATCCACATCAGCGCAAAACGGCGTCGTTTTGCACTGATTTTTCATTGACTCAATTTCCGGTGAGATACATAGGCAAAAAAATTAATAAAAAATTACCACGTAAGATTTCCGGTAGGGTTCCGACGACTTGACACTGAAGTGATCTATTTTTTTTTAAAGTGGCACTTAAGTGTACTGTTTGTAAGTTTTGGCACTTAAGTGTCCCTCCGTGCCAAGTTTTGGTACTCCCGCTATACTTATGCCAAAAAAAATCCCTCCACACCGTTATGATTGTAGGGAAAAAACCAATACTTTCTACCGTCATAGTTATCTTAAATTTCAGGTGTAAAGTTCATGGTTTTTAAAGA
The DNA here is from genome assembly GCA_014858505.1 of Corymbia citriodora subsp. variegata. Classification (NCBI taxonomy): domain Eukaryota; kingdom Viridiplantae; phylum Streptophyta; class Magnoliopsida; order Myrtales; family Myrtaceae; genus Corymbia; species Corymbia citriodora. The sequence continues at coordinate 26,849,281 of CM026420.1, read as the reverse complement.
CCCATGAGGCATGAAAAAAAGAAGAAGGTACAAGCTTAAAGGAGAATTTATGCAATCTTTTCAAACTTAGGGGATAGAGGGTCATGCATTTGTCTCCAAACTATCAATCTGTGCATGTTATCTTTTGAGTTCTAAAAGCAGACATAGATTTGAGGATATAACAAAGTGAAAGTTTGGAATCGATTGAAAGTTCACATAAACAAAAATGCATGTCACTTCCAGAATCTTTAGGGCTCAAATTTTCCCTTAATAAAAAGCAGAGATAAAGAATGTAAAATGCATTAGACAATGAAAGTGTTGGGGGAGTAACTATGGAATTGTTGATACTGGCTAAAAATTTAGGTTTAAATTGCATTGAAAATCAAGGGCCAATTTGGCCCTAGAAAAAATAATTTTCACATCAGTAAGGTATTAATATTATTTGCATCTACTAAGTTTTATTTTCCCATAGTTTGACTGCATTTTGGAAAATAGAAAATTATTATTATTTATATATATGTACTAAATTTTATTTTCCCATATTTTGACTGCATTTTGGATAAATAAAAATTATTATATATATATAATGGAGAGAAGCCAACGGGGGCTGGGCCTTCCCTCCTTCTTCCCCCCCCCCTCTCCCGGGGGAAAAAACAGGGCGAGGGAGGAGAGTTGTCGCCGCCGGCCGTGCTTGAACCGCAGCTGACGTACCCGAATCAAAATGGTAAAACCCGCCGACGACTTTTGCCTGTTTCCGGGCATGCTTGGCTGGAGCTTGCAGCCGTGCAGCTCATGCGAGTTCCGGCCCTCACCGGTCCCTTGCTGAGTCGCCATGCGCGTTGTAAGTCGCGTGTCGAGAGCGCCGGCGTTGTTTTCAAAACCGTCCAAGCCGGGAACCCCTCATTCAGTGGCGTAGACCACCCGTTCGCTGTAACATCCCGTCGTTTGATTTCTCGTTGCACTGGACAGGTTCGAGCCGAAATGGTGTTCCTGGAAGTCGTGGGGGTCCGCTCGACCTGACGCGACTCCGTGCCTCTTGTATCGGCCAATGCCGCCGTGGCACCAGCTGCGGCATTCGTCACCGGCACGGCACAGGTAAGGATGGCTTGGGACACCGGCCTGGGCAGCAAGCGCTCGGCCAGGGAGACGAGCCCGCCACGGTTGTCTCCGTCGACGCTCGCAACAGGAGGATCTGGCGGCGACAATCATTTACTGCCGTTGTCATCAGTTGAGCCCTAGCACACCCATTTTAGTTCTTATCGATTTGTGTTAACAAAAAAACACATCATCTACAACTTTGGTTTAAAAATTTTAGTAATTAACTTAGGAAAAAGTGTCAATCAATGTTATAAATTAATTATAGACTTGATCATAAATTTGATGACTCGCAGACATTCTAGCAAAATGAGTGAGTCTGATTGAAAATTTTGCACTTGCGGCGGTCTCAAACATCACATTCTAGGACCTTGTCATTGAGTGGCCTAGGCCTGAGCAATGACTTTGAGGCTCGGCCCAATTCTCCCATTAGTTTATTAAAAATTACATCGATAAAATATTTATTTCAGTTTATCTACTTTGAAATACGAACTTCGTAAATATTGGGAGAGAAAGTGAGACATGTAAAGTAAAATACAAAAAGATTGCGAAATTATTTTATATTTATGTTTCCATTTTATCTTTATTTTGCTCGGCTTTTCTTTGCTTTAAAAGTTAAGACATTGCCCATGTGATTGGGCCAAAAATTCCAGTGAGTCTGCTTGGCACTGGCTGAAACCCGTTGGATTGGGTTTGGACATGGCCCCTAGAAAGTTCAAACCGAACTTGTTCAGTAACCAGGTCTACTTAAGTGTATCCCATCACCTCCTATTCAGATACGTTTTCCTCTATATTTAATGTTATATCTCATGAAGCATTTCCACCATGTGGAATTGTATCTACCAGCTCTAAGAATGGATAGAACGAGGTGTTTTGACCATAATTAACGTGGGGATTGGGACTAGGCGCAGGGTAAGGGGTGAGCTCAACTAGCAAGTAGTTGCATTAAATTTTTATTTTTTTTGTAAAAACGATGACATAATACACTAGGAGATCATTTGAATGGGAAATAAAAGTGTGAAAACTCACATTTTAATCGACTAACGGAAGCTTCACGAATGATTTAAAATAGAGGATTGATGCATATTCATAGTACAATTAGCATATATACAACATCAATAAAGAAGGCTCTGTATAATATTGTTGGAAGTTATTATCAAATTTCTGATCATAGTCCAAAATATATATCCTACGCACGTATTTTATTTTTGGAACTCGCTTTCATGGAAAGATAAGTTAAAGAATTGATATTGCATCACGCTTGACTACTTGAGCATGACATTGCCGCTTTTGGTGCTTGACTCATAATTGACTTGAACCATAAACCAATTTCGTATGAAAAGCCACAAGAAACACTCAAAATTAGGGGAGAAAACTTTGATCCAAGACATGACAGACTTAAAAGGAATTTTGTGGAAAGCGAGAAAAGAGTTTCAAAATAACTTTACTCTTTAATGTTTCTCATGTTCATGTAAAGAATCGATGTAGCCACTATTTATCAAGAATATGAAAGCTTCATCCTATAACTAAAATTTATAAAAGAAAAGAATAAAATATAGTGGGAGTGCATACCAGCAAATAACAAGAATATGGCTGCTCAATCCAGTCGTGATTGACGGAGATTATAAAGCACCAATTCGTTCAATCTCTAACCGTTGGTCTTCATCTTCAAGGCCTTCGTAGAATACACGGCACCAAATTAAATATTACTCTCTCCCCTCAACTTTTTAAAGGTATGTCCTATCGGACAATGCTATCTTATAGATTGGTATCAATATACCAAACCACATGGTAGATTATAAGTGAAGAATAAGCCATTTTCAATGATTAAAAGCAATATATCACATCATTTAATGTATCAAACTTATGGAATATTTTTAGTGTGTTTGACATTTCTCTTTCTTTTTTTTGTTGTACAAATGAAAACTAGCAAGACGTTGATATATGAATGACACTACATATACTAAGACTTTACTCGAATTCACTAAATGAAATGGTGTGCAATGTGGTATCCACCCATGTCATCAAATAAGTGTGGAATTAGCATTGGAATGAAGTTTGTCAAATGGGGGAAAGAGATAAATTGGGTAAGATCAATTAAAGGAAATTTAGTTTTCTATTCCTCTATCATTTATTCTCAAAATTACACAAAGGTGCTCTCATGCATTACCAGGAGCTACCATTCAAGTTTGTTTAACAATTGTTGAAGCAATTCAATGATGCAAACCATATAAACAATCCAACTTATCTAGAGGTGGTCGCATGGATTTACAAGGTGATTTTCACTGTATAGCACTTTGCCTTTACAAGGTTCAAGAAATAGCTAGCTCCCAAGGGGTAGGACTTTGTCCTACGTGACACTCAGTTCTAAGGGTGAAAAAAAAGAAAGATTGAAAGAACGGGTAGGCCTAGATCAGAAGACTGCATTTTCAGGTTCGAAAGGTCCGATATGAGATTTAGGGCTCACCCTAGTTCTTTTTCGGCCAGATCTGCACCTTCAACTGGACCATACTTGGGACCTCAGGCCTGAAATGGCTCATATTGGACTTTTTTAAAATTAAACATCCGATAAAAAATTTGGGTAAAGATATTAAACTAGACTTTCCCAAAAAAATAGGCTCTCTAGTCTCTCTGTCTTCGTTGGTAGCATGGATAGTTTGTTCTATTAAACAATGCAAAAAGTTTAGATTACTTTTCACAGAATGATCCAGAGCATTAGCAAATCAATTAGACTATTCTAATGCGAAAATCACTTATAGTTTTCTTGAATCCAAGTGCACGGGACGCAATCTCTTTTCATTGAGGGGCCAAGGGAAATTTCCAAGTGCTTTTTTACTAACTTGAGCAAGAAAAGCATTGGACTGATTGCATGATGTACGGCACTCGAGAATTATAAAAATGATTTTTGCTTCAATAATGATAAAGATCACGACACCGCACATCACACCACGATTAAAGAAATTTAAAAAAATACTTTTACTATAGTAAAAGTGAGTTTTGCTTTCACATTTCTAGATTGACAATATTCCAAAACCCATGTTATTTAACAAGAAAAAATATTGTTGGATGACTTTTCCATTCAAAAAGAGATTTGTGGAAAAAATTTTCCTTTTAGGAAAGGAAACAATGAGATTTGAACAATCTTTCAAAGAAAAAAACCAATACAAGATCCCACAATCACCGTGCATGGTGAGCCCAATGAAAAACTCTTTTAAAAAAATAAAATCCCATGTGATTTAGGAATTACTTCTATATAATTATTTAGAAAGAAGTACACTTTAAACAAGGCTATACACAGCTTTCGCAAAACCCCCTTCTTTTTCTCCACTACGGTCTATTAAACACCTGATCAAACACACTCCTCGCACTGTCAAAGAATATGTTCAGTCTTCCCGTTTTGACCAACATCCTATTCAAGCAACTGAACAAGAACAGTTCGTTACTCTCCAGATTCCACCAGAATTCTCATCTCAATGGATTCAACAAGGCTATACTCATCTCCATTTTGGAGCCATCCGACTTGCTTTGACTTTTCATGGTCGAAAAGGCTTACCAGTTACAGCAAGAATAGCCCTGTTAGACACCAGGTTTTTGAAATACCAACAAGCTTGTGTTGGTACTATCCAAACAACAATGAATGCAGGCACTGTTTTTGTTACCCTGTTCCCAAACTTTAACATTGCTCTTGCAGATCCCAACCTGCTAACTGCTTTGAAGGTTCAGCTACAAATTACCGGAGCCCCACAGACTCCTGGATCCATCGCTGCTACCTTACACTACCAGATGATCTACCGAGTTCAAAACCATGCCATTGATCTCAACATCCCCAATTCTGAAGATGCTCTTGTCATTTCAGTCGATCACGACCAAACCTCTTGCATCCATGTCCCTCACCAGATCCCAAGAAATGAGCTTGTCAAGCTCCTCCCAGATAGTTGGGTCACCAACTATGAAAAACTCCATCAAAATTGCAAACCAATCCAGTCCAGTGAACCACAGTTCACCCCCAAAAAAGATGGTACTGTTACCATCACGTTCGGCAAAGTCAAAGAGGAACCTTCTTCTATTTTCTCAACCATCCTCCACTTTACACCCTGTCCCACTGACCTTATCTCAAGCGAACCAGATGACAAACGCTTTGTCCACTCTTTTGGTCCCCAAGGACAGCCCATTCATCATTTCAAAGATCCTACTGGACATTGCTTTTGGGATCCACACTGCATTTGTCCATCTTGCACAAAACCGGATGATGAAGATGATATACCTTCTGCCAAAAAGAAGAAACCAAAGAAAGATACCCTTTATCAAAGGTATCTTGATGGAGATCCAACTGTTGGACCTCTTGGAGAAGATGGAGGCAGATACCAGTTCATTATTTCTTATGGACCATCCAAATACACTCCACCAGTTGCACCTCCACCACCTTGCAAGCCAGTTCCCTCCTTTCAACCACCACCAGCTAAACCCATGATTACTTCACCTTTCTATAAGCCAATCCAGAAATGGGTAAAAAAAAATCTTTCATGTCCCCTGAAACTACCCCGACCAAGCACCTGTGTACCCAATCCCGCCTCACCCCCTGTCCTACCCAGCATATGCATGTTCCATCCTGATGATTTTCCTCCACTCGAAAACACAGAACCATATGGAACCAGAACCTGCACCCGGAAATTTCCTCCTTTGGAAAAATTCTCAGACCCACACCAAAGGTACCAGCATTCACCCAAGGTACCAAACCCCACTGGTCTTGATGCACAAGGACAACGTAAGCAGCCTTCTGTTGCCGAAACTGTTCTCAATTGGCAAACTGAAAATGCTTTAGCCCAGAATGAACTTTTAAGCACAGTTTCCACACGTCTCAAACGGGTAGATAAGACCTCTGACTTATCCTACCGCATGTTAAAAGACTTCCAAAAGCGACTCCATTTGCTAGAAACTAAGCAAGTACCCCCAAGTCATTATTTGGAAGATCAGAGACCAGAGATAGAGAAACTCCGAAGGTAGATCCAAATCCTCAAGGGTCAGCAGTCATTTACTCCACTTGATCCACCCCTTTTTCCCTTTCCTGCCCTGCCACAAAAGCCAGAATCATCATTTGGCTCATCCTCTTCTTTTGCTGCTGTTTTAAACTCAGCTGCTCCTCCTCCTTGGAATAATTTTTTGACTCTTCAAGAAAACCTCCGAAAGCTTAAACTAAAGCAAAAGAATTCCCCTCCTCCTACTGAGCATTCCCCACCTTCTCCGGGCACACCTAAACATCCTCCCGGAACTCATCCTCCTGGGGACAAATCAGCTACCCTGACCATTTCCAACCCACTCAAGAATTTTCTTCGCCAGCAGATCCCTTCAATTGCTGTTATCAAACCCTCTGCCACAAACCAGACTGAAACATCATCTGGGTCTGATTTTGATATTTTGATCGAGTCACCCTCATCAGAAGGGTCATTCTTCATGGCAGATAGTGTCAAGGATGAAGAAATAGTCTCTGAACCCGAAATCCATCATCCGGAACAACCAGACGCCACCCAGTCCTTTACAGCCTCGTCATCCAAAATCTACTTCACACTAGATGACATTCCATATTTTAAATGGCCTGATAGGCTTCAAGAATTTCATACTTGGCTCACTGCCAGGCATATTTCTGAACCTAGCACCTATGATATTCTTTTGGAATTCACTAGTCGCTTTACAGGAGCACTTAAAGATTGGTGGCACACTGCTGCAGAACAAGACCAGATGTACTTCTTGACACAACCTTTGGATAATGCTATCCACATTATCCATATGTATTTCATTGGCAAACCTGAAGATTCCAAAGAACTCAAAAGAAAGGAGTTCTTCGACCGGAAATGTTGCTCATTAAGACGCAAAGATCTTGATCGCCACTTTCAGGCTATGATCAAACTGTTTTATTTACTTGGTGCAGATTGGAATCTTAAGCCTATTTTCTTAGCATCCATTCCAAAATAACTCAGCCAAGCTGCCGAAAAAACTCTCCAACAAAGGCAGAAAAGCGTAACAGAAGCTACTCTCGGTGAAATCCAGCAAGCCGTCTACATTGCCATAGAAGAACTTTATCTCCGAAGAGAAGCTTTTCGAAGCTTTCTTAAAGAAAACAGACACTTTGACAAGGCATGTTTTAAACCCGGTCTGAAGATTAAATGTCCCAAGGATTGTTCTGATCCTTCCTGCACAGGATGCAAAAAGAAAAGGCATTTCAAACGACTTTCCTTCAAAAAGACACGCAAAGGGAAAGGCAAAAGTAAGTGGAAATTTTTGAGGAAAAGCCATCATCGTTTTTCCGAAAAACGTAACAAAGACAGGTGTTATGTCTGCAACAAAAAAGGACATTTTGCAAAAAATTGTCCGAAGGCAAGCAAACGAGGAAGCCATTTGATCGACAAAATTGCCCATAGCACCGGCATCCAGCTTGATGATTCGGATATTGAGTCCGTTTTCTCTTTAGACGACCAACCATCCAAAAATACTCTCTGTGCTATTCAGACATATAGCTCAGATTCAGGTTCAGACTCTGAGAATAATGTCTTCACATTCTTCCCTGATTCACCTGCAGAAATTGAACTCAATGAACCTGTCCATCACCCGTATATCCCAATCCACATCCTTCTGTCCAAATACCATAAACCAATCCCTTTGGTAGCACTCATTGATACTGGAGCCAGCTCTTCCATTCTGGACACAAAAATCCTACCAGAAGAATTTTGGAAACCTTACACCAGGTATTTCAATTCTGCCTTTGGTGACACTTTTGCTACCAAGTATCATAGTAAACCCATTACCATCCAGTTCTTTCCCCAGTGTTCCATAACCACCAAAATTCTTGGTTCCCAGTCTCCAGAAAAAGATATCATCATTGGTTGGGACATCTTGACCCAATTTCCCAAACTCAGAATTCTGTCTCATGGCCTTCGCTTCAAGAATCAATTTAAGGAATTTGTAGACATCAAACGATTCTATGCCCTTCAACCAGCCGTCCTGGACCCAATAATCCAGAGTTTACTTTCTTCCTATGCTGACACACACTCCCAATTTTCCCAAACTTGCACCCAACCTTTGTGGAAAAACTCTTCCTTTTATGTCAAGCTTCCCTTTAAACGGAATGAAGACATCAATCCCACAAAGGCTAGTCACTCAGGAATGAGCCCTGAACATCTTACACTTGCACAGCAAGAATGTGCAGACCTCCTCGCACAAGGTCTCATTGAACCTTCTGATTCCCAATGGGCATGTGAAGCATTCTATGTCAACAAGCGAGCCGAGCAGAACCGTGGCAAAATGAGGTTAGTAATTAATTACCAACCTCTTAACGAGTTCCTTCAAGATGATAAATTCCCATTGCCTCATCGAAATTCCCTTTTCCTAAGCCTTGCTCAAGCAAAGATCTGTTCAAAATTCGATCTTAAAGCAGGATTTTGGCAATTGGGTATTGACCCAGTAGACAGACCCAAAACCGGGTTCTGTATCCCAAACCAACATTTCCAATGGACAGTTGTCCCTTTTGGTCTCAAAACTGCTCCTTCACTATTCCAAAAGGCTATGTGCAAAATCTTTGAACCAATCCTTCCAAACTCCCAGATTTATATTGATGATATCCTTCTATTCAGCCATAATGAACAGTCTCATTGTCAACTCTTGACACATTTTGCTGACATTGTTAAAAACCATGGCATTATGCTTTCTCAGAAAAAGATGATTATTGCCCAAAAGGAAATTGAATTCCTTGGCATGCGTCTCAAAGATGGAACCTACTGCCCTGAACCCCATATTGCTGATGAACTCCAAAAATTCCCTGAAAAGGATCTCAATCCTAAACAAGTCCAGCAATTTCTTGGCATTGTAAACTATTTGAGANCGATGTGAGACTCCTGCCTGTGGCCCTGGGACTTCCTCCCCTCCACTCCCAGCCATGCGCCGAGAGATTTGAATAACTCTGGCTCTGATACCAACTCGGGTTCTCAGCCTCAAAACTGCAGTTACAAGGTGAGGGTGGCCCTCGCCAATATAAGCCAGGCCAGCGCGCCTCTCTCCAGCGATGTGAGACTCCTGCCTGTGGCCCTGGGACTTCCTCCCCTCCACTCCCAGCCATGCGCCGAGAGATTTGAATAACTCTGGCTCTGATACCAACTCGGGTTCTCAGCCTCAAAACTGCAGTT